>JAUESR010000206.1:9622500-9914648 GCA_030914345.1 Drosophila koepferae | reverse complement strand
GGCAGATGGGATCGTCGCGAATCGCCACTCGCGAAACATTTTTCAATTTTTGTGGGCAACTGGCTTGTGCTCACATAGAGTGAGATAGAGAGAGAAAAAGGAGAGAGGGAGAGTAAAGTAAAAGAGCGCATAGAAAATGCTCATATGAAAATATGACCATCCCGGTCAAACGCTGGCAGCGCAATTAATTCGTCGTTTCATATTTTGACTACCCGAGCTCGAATTGCCCAAACCGAACAAATACGAAGTTGTGCGGCAATTCGCTCATAATTTTGTGCGTGAAAAAAGTTTGTTCTAGTTGTCTAGTCTATGTGTTGTATGGTTAGTTTCCACACAGTCGCATAACTGCTCATACATGTAGCAAGACACAGTAAAATGTGGTGGCATGCTCATCGCGAAAAAGTAATGCTTATGCATATCAGAGCTTTCATACCCTTCCCAAAAATCATTATGAAAACACTAAAATTTTGCATGAGCATGGCAAAGCCGTTTAAGAGTTCGGCATACTCGTACTCAGAAGGGAAGATGGGATCGTTACGAATCGCAACTCGCGGACAAATTTCAATTTTTTTGCGCTGCTGCTGACTTGTGCCTTGCATACATATATGAGAGGCATAGAGAGAGTGAGTGAGAGAGTGAATAAAGAAAGAATACCACACAGTGATGCTTCATATGAGAATAGAATCATTTCGTTCGAGCGCTGGCAGCGAACTGAATATCAACTACAATATTTTCGCTGCCCGAGCAGCAAATTACAGAGCCGAGCAAATACGAAGATTATTAGGACGGGAACTCAAAATCTGGTTCGTGAAAAAGTTTGTTCTAGTTGTCCAGTCTATGTGTTGTAAGGTTAGTGGTTGCCATGTACGTTTGCTAATTGCCAAATATTTCGTTTATAACATGTTTATTAAATAAATAAAAGGTCCCTACGGTTGGCGGCAACTGCATCTTCTTAATTGTTTCTTTTTTTGTACCCTGAGCCACTAAGCATACAACACATATACTGGCCAACGGAACAATTAATGTGCACACTTATTTTTGACATTAGAACCCCACCAACTTTGTATTTGCTCGGGTTTTTACTTTTAGGGTCGGGAGAAAAAAATTCTGATGGCAAAATCATTCTGCTTCGAGCGCTCGACGGTGACGGTCGATTTTCAAAAAAGCCTGATGTGTGCCGCTCTTTCCTTTGCTCTTTCTGCCCTATGCTTTTTACTCTCTGCTCTCTACTCAAAAAAATATATGTATGCTGGCACAAACAGCAAGCAGCTCACAAAAATTGAATTCTCTTCTCCACGCGATCCCATTGGTTCCCTTCTGATGAACAGTAAATACCGAATTCTTAAACGGCTTTGCGATGCTCATGCCATATGTAAGCGTTTTCATGATTATTTGTGGAAAGGGTATGAAGTGTTGACGTGCATAACGAATATTATTTCCCATGACCATACATTTACACTTCCTCTCTATATGTGTAGGCATTTATGAGCCTGTGCGATATTCTTGCTGCTGTAGTACTACTATTAGAACCCCAGCATTTGATGTTCGTTCGGTTAGGTAGCTGATGTGAACTTGCATACGCACACACATACACATTTACACTTCCTTGCTATTTGTGTGTGCCTGTCTGCGATACACGAAATAGCCATGAAAAAAATTTTCGTGCAAAACAAAAATTGATTGCAGCAAGTACAGGTGAACAGTTGTGCAAACTTTTGCTACAAATTATTTTTAACTTGCTGCAAAACAAAAATTGCATGCAGCAAGTACAGGTGAACAGTTGTGCAAACTTTTGCTACAAATTATTTTAACTTAGTGCAAATTGTTGCATCGTGTGTACCTAGCTTAAGAAGTGCTACATCAGCAAGAATATCGCACACAGGCACACGTAAATGCCTACACATATAGCGAGGAAGTTTTTTTTTTTTGTATTCGTTTATTAACAAAATTATATATTATGAGCAGTTATGTGACTGTGTGCGAAACTTTTGCAGGGACCAACATTTGCAGTTGTTATTCTTGTGGACCTCGGCCTTAGAATTGTGGAAACGGTCTTAGATTTGTTCGGCCTTGTAGACTGCCAAATCTACTTCCCCCATGCATATGGCGTGTATGTTTATATGCATACAAATGCATTTATTCTTATACATGTTTAATCAATAAAAATTACTATGACTAATTTAGTAACATAGCCCCCAAAAAATTTTTGAACGGGTTTAAACGATTTAAGTGGATTTGGAAATTTATATGTATTGACAAATGTCAGAATACACCATGTACTCATTATTGCCAAATGACTGCTGCAAGCCGTAAAGGCTCATTTGACAGTCACTCTACAATTCAAACCATACAAAATAGACAAACTACTGAATCGCGCAGGTAACAAGAGTACAAAGTGCAAATGTTGGGCCCTGCATTTGTTACAGGCAGCAAAAGTTTCGCAAACAGTCACATAAATGCTCATACATGAAGCACACAGTAAATGTGTGTGTGCATGCTCATCGCGAAAAAGTAATGCTTATGCACATCAGCGCTTTCCTACCCTTCCCAAAAATCATTATGAAAACACTAAAATTTTGCATGAGCATGGCAAAGCCGTTTAAGAGTTCGGCATACTCTTACTAAGAAGGGCAGATGGGATCGCGAATCGCCACTCGCGAACAAATTTCAATTTTGTGGGCAACTGGCTTTTGCTCGCATAGAGTGAGATAGAGAGAGAAAAAAAGAGAGAGGGAAAGTAAAGTAAAATAGCGCATAGAAACTGCACGAAACATGCAAATGCCCCAGGCAGAGCATTCATTCAAATTCAAAGGCTCACATCAGCTACCCACAGCAATCGCTGGGAAAATAGAATTGCTACATGCAGCAAGTGTATCGCACACACGCACATAAAAGCCTACACATATAGCAAGGAAGTGTAAATGTGTATGTGTATGTGTGTGCGTATGCAAGTTCACATCAGCTACCGAAACGAACGAAATCAACTGCTGGGGGTTCTAATAGTAGTACTACAGGCAGTGAGAATATCGCACACAGCACATAAATGCCTATACATATAGCGAGGAAGTGTAAATGTGTGTGTGTAACCGAACGAAAATCAACTGCTGGGGTTCTAATAGTGCTCTGCAGGCGGCAGCAAGAATATTGCACACAGGCACATAAATGCCTACACATATAGCAAGGAAGTGTAAATGTGTGTGTGTATGCATGCTCACATCAGCTACCGAAACGAACGAAAATCAACTGCTGGGGTTCTAATAGTACTACAGGCAGCAAGACTATTATTGCACACAGGCACATAAATGCCTACACATATAGCAAGGAAGTGTAAATGTGTGTGTGTATGGTCATCGAAAAATAATATTCGTTATGCACGTCAACACTTTCATACCCTTTCCACAAATAATCATGAAAACGCTAACATTTTGCATGAGCATGGCAAAGCCGTTTAAGAATTCGGTATACCCTTCGCTCAGAAGGGAACCAATGGGATCGCGTCGAGAAGAAATTTAAATTTTTGTGAGCTGCTTGCTGTTTGTGCCAGCATACATATTTTTTGTGAGAAGAGAGCAGAGAGTAAAAAGCATAGGGCAGAAAGAGAAAGAGAGAAAGGGAAAGAGCGGCACATGTCAGGCCTTTTTTGAAAATCGACCATCACCGTCGAGCGCTCGAAGCGGAATGATTTTGCCATCAGAAAATTTTTTCTCCCGACCCTAAAAGTAAAAACCCGAGCAAATACGAAGTTGATGGGGTTCTAATGTCAAAAAATAAGTGTGCACATTAACTTGTACCAGTTGTCCAGTCTATGTGTTGTATGGTTAGTGATCATATTCAACATTGTCGTGATATATATTGGCAATATTTGTACTACGATATATACAATATTTATTTGCGGAGTACCCATCTTTTTATTACAGAATACACAGATCCTCAAATACAAAAAACAAAAATACTCGATAACATTATATGTGTAATAGTTCCTTTGTAATCGCCGGTATAATTTAGGCTACGTGTCTTAGTTGTTTTTCGTTGGTATTAAAGTGTGAGTTAGAGCACACATTTAAATGAACAGGGGATCGAAAATATTAAATAGTAAAGTTGCGGGTTATAGCAGCCTTATAACATTTGCTGTCTTGCTAATTGCTTGGATAGCCGGATTTTCATCCCGTTTATTTGCCGTCATAAGATTTGAATCGATAATACACGAATTTGATCCATGGTTCAATTACCGAGCAACTGCCTACATGGTGCAACATGGCTGGTATAAGTTTCTCAATTGGTTTGATGAACGTGCCTGGTATCCTCTCGGACGTATCGTTGGCGGCACTGTATACCCTGGACTAATGATAACATCTGGTGGCATCCATTACATCTTACATATATTGAACATTCCCGTACACATCCGTGACATATGTGTTTTTTTAGCCCCAGTTTTCAGTGGCCTGACATCTATTTCGACGTATCTCTTAACAAAGGAACTTTGGTCACCCGGCGCTGGATTATTTGCTGCAAGCTTTATTGCGATAGTACCTGGTTATATTAGCCGCTCAGTAGCAGGCTCATATGATAACGAAGGCATTGCCATATTTGCTTTACAGTTCACATACTTCCTATGGGTACGATCAGTGAAGACTGGATCCGTGTTTTGGTCAGCTGGTGCAGCGATATCCTATTTTTATATGGTTTCCGCTTGGGGTGGATATGTATTTATAATCAACTTGATTCCATTACATGTTTTCGTGCTCCTCATAATGGGTCGGTATTCCCCGAGACTTCTAACAAGCTATAGCACATTCTATATTCTCGGACTGCTGTTTTCAATGCAAATACCGTTTGTTGGATTCCAGCCAATTCGCACAAGTGAACATATGGCGGCAATGGGTGTCTTTGTGCTGCTCATGGCTGTTGCTGCTCTGCGACACTTGCAAACCGTATTGTCAAGAAATGAGTTTAAGAAATTATTTATTGTTGGTGGATTGCTAGCAGCCGTCCTAGTTTTCGTCGCTGTCGTTGTTCTAACAATGATGGGCGTTGTTGCACCATGGAGTGGAAGATTTTATTCTCTTTGGGATACTGGCTATGCCAAAATTCACATTCCCATTATTGCATCTGTGTCGGAACATCAGCCCACCACATGGTTTTCCTTCTTTTTTGATCTGCATATTCTTGTCTGCGCATTTCCTGTCGGCCTGTGGTATTGTGTAAAGCAGGTCAATGATGAACGCGTTTTTGTCATACTATACGCCATAAGCGCTGTCTACTTTGCCGGTGTGATGGTTCGTTTGATGTTGACCCTAACTCCTGTTGTGTGCATGCTTGCTGGTGTTGCATTTTCCGGACTACTAGATGTTTCTTACAAGAAGACTCGTCTAAACGATTGGCAAATACGGTTAACTGTGTACAAGAAATTGATGATCAGGAAGAGTCATTGGAAAGGAAAAGTTTATATGATAAGGTAATTCAACATTTAATTAATTCAATCGCCAAATTATTCCAATAGAAAATATATCATACAATAATATTAATTTGCTAATCGGCATTGATCAGCTGTTTAACCATAACCCCGACCCCATTGAAAATGGGAATTCAGAGTATAATGGTTTTGTGAAAATGTATGTACCAGGTAGATGGATGGGTAGGCTGGCTTAATATAGCCCATTCCGTCCGTCTGTACATCCGTATAAACACAGAGATTTCGTAAACTACAAAAGCCATAGTGCTGAAATCTTACATGGAATATTCGTGTGTTAGATACACGTCATATTTCCTTAGTATCGATAGAAATAAAGATAAATAAAAGAAAGAAAACAACTAAGCTCTAGTCGAAACTGCTCGACTACGAGATCCTCGGAACCCTTCTTCGATCGAATACTATTCCAATTATTCGATTGGCTTATGCACCCGTAACAAAATATATGTATGTATATGCATATTCACGCACGATTATCTACGCTTGCACGCCTGTATGTCTGTAAGCATTGCAGGAGTCTTGCTGTCTCGCTTGCTCTGCCAAGTTGGTTTATTTTGCGAGAACTTTTTATACCCTGAGCCCATTGAAAATGGGAAATCAGGGCATAATGGTTAATTGTATGCATCAGGCAGATGCATACATATATTCTTGATCAGGGTGACGAGAAAAGTTGATATAGCCATGTCCGTCTGTCTGTCTGTCCGTATGTTTGAACGCGTCGATTTCCGAAGATACAAAAGCTAGAGAGTTCATTCTTTTTGTGTTTGGTCCGTATATTGCACGCGCAGTACGAGTTTGTTCCAGAAATTTAATAACTTGTATATTTCCAAAGTTATCGATAAACGAATATATCGAGAAATCAGTTATAAAATTCTATTAATTCATCTTTAGAGGTTAGAGCCTCCAAGTCTTCTGCATATACATATATAGACACTAATTTATTACAATTTCGGGTTTTGTCAGATTTTGGATTTCGGTCCCCCCCGATTCCCTTCACACCTCCAAATGTGAAAAAAAAAACATTTCAAATCTAGAGACATTGCAGTTTGGTTTAGTGGTAACATTTTGAATGGTAGGCACCATTTGAAAACTTTATGTCCACGAATAGAATGGAGTATATTTAAATAATTTCTGATAGAATAATTTAACTTGAAACCAATAAAATTGATATACAGCGGTAACAGCAAAACAAAAAAATAAATAAATAATATACATACATACATAAAATTAGCTCAAATATTTAGTGTACATATCTAAAATGAACTTTAATTACATTATCTTTATAGGCCGGAAAATTAAGGCATCGAACCAAACACGATTCATCACACGAGAGTGGCATAAGCTCAAATTTAAAAAGCATCGTAATTTTGGCGGTTTTAATGATATTAATGATGTTCGCTGTACATTGCACATGGGTAACAAGTAATGCGTATTCGAGCCCGTCTATAGTTCTTGCTTTTCACAATAGCCAAGATGGGTAAGTACACATATTTTTATACCCTTAACTCATTGAAAATGGGAATTTAGAGTATAATGGTTTTGTGAATATGTATGTATCTATCAGGCAGAAGGAGATGCCGCAGACCCCATAAAGTATACATTCTTGGTCAGCGCGAAAAACGGACTTAATATAGCCCTGTCCGTCCGTATTAACGCAGAGATTTCGGGAACTACAAGAGCTAGAGAACCGAAGTTGAGTACTCGTATGTTAGTTACGCAGTACGATTTTATTTGTTTTTTTGTAGATGATAACCATCCCATTTCCAAATTATCGATGAAAAGTAAGAAATTCGTTTACATTTGCTAGATTTTTTGGGCATAACTTCTACACCGTTTTAGCTAGAGACTTAAAATATACTATATATATATATTTATATTTAGATATACATTATGGATATGCAGATTTTGGATGCCACGCCCCATTTGAGAAAATGCATTTTAAATACTAGAGACTTGCAATTTAGCAAATAGATACATTTGGATGCTCTTAATATATTCCGAAAGTTTCATGAAGATCGTGCATCTAGAAATATAGTTATAAGCGTCCAAGTTCACGGCACCAAATGCGTGGCTAGCAGAACGCGCGCTCATACGTGTGTAAGAAGAAGAGTATCACTTTTTTAGCAGGGTTCAGGGTATCTCGTAATCGAGCCGTCTCGACTAGAGCCTTCTTGTTATACTTTGTTCCCAAAGGGAAAAAAGTATATTGGGTTTGTGCAATGTCCGTCTTGCTGTCCGTCCGTCTGTCCATATGAACGCAATATTTTTCGGCGCTATTAGAGCTAGAGACTTGAAATTTTAAACATATACTCATATATATATATGAATTATAAAGTGTTAAAATTTTCCCGATCCGCCCACTAGGGGCGTGGCAAATCGGAAAACTCTTCCGCCCATAGTCAAGTTATCATACAAGATGATGAGCTAGAGAGTTGCAATTTGGAATGTATACTCGGGGTGACAACCCAAGTTCAAAAAGCTATGGCGTATATATCTACGCCCATTGGGGGCGTGGCAAACCGCAAAAGTTTATATCTCCTACAGTTTTAGAGCTAGAAGCTTGAAAATTGGATGGTTGAGTTACTAATGTCCTCTATCGATGACCCTAAAATAATTTTTCAGCCTCTGTGGGGGCGTGGAATATCGAAAAATACCCTGTAATTCTCGCATTTTGGAAATGTAAGCAACCAAATTTTGCAGTCATGTTAGCCTCGGCTCTTCCTAAGAACTGGCAAAAAATTATGCGTCTACGCCCACTGGGGGCGTGGCAAATCGGCAAAGTTTGTTGTGGCCAACTGCATAATTCATGCATATAATAGCTTAGTAGTAATTGCTAAGATGGCAGAAAGCATTTTAACATTAATATAAAAATATTAATGAATTTAAAAAATAAAATAGATAAGTTTTCGATTAATAAATAAAAAGTTTCCAGCGGGATTCGAACCCAGGTCTTTGAAAATAACATGTAATTGTTAGCTAATCAGCTGATCAGCAGCTTGTGACAAAACAAAACAATACAATCGCAATTCTTGCAATATGTATATATACACATTTGGATGTGTATATAAATATAAACATCTGTATGTATACATATGTATCTATGTATATGCATGCATGCATAGAAAAAACTGCTTGCCACGCAGCGTGGCAAATCGGAAAAGTTGGTTTTCGTTTTTGCTTAAATGCACAATTCATATGAGTATGAGTATTATCAATTGGATTTTTTAATAATATACAAACATAAAAAAATAAAAACTAATAATATTTGAAAAAAAGTCTTCTGCGGGACTCGACCCCACGCACCTAGGTATAGCTTGCATAGCGCTTACCACTGGCGCCACTGCCATCATCGAGAGCCCGCTAACTAAAACCAAATAAGCATTGCTAGAACGCCTTTTGACAAAACTAAAGTAACGATCGAAAAATTCCCAATTTAGTCACAATTCTTAAAAATATTCTGGCATGCAAACTTTTGTATGCATACATAAATATTGTGTGTATACTCGTATAGTGTGTACATGTGTAAATCTGTATGTATGTATAGAAAAAATATTTGTTGCTTGCCATGTACGTTTGCTAATTGCCGAAATTATTCGATAATTAAATGTTTATTAAATAAATAAGATGCACCTATGGGAACTAGAGGTGGGCATGGGCCGAAATTTTGCACCCAACCCGACCCAGCCCATGGGCCGAAGAGCACAATTTTACCCGTACCCGAAAGCTACAAAAATTTTGCAAACCCGTAACCAACCCGCCCCGCCCGAAATTTTTTCTTTTTATTTTTATACCCTGAACCCATTGAAAATGGGAAATCAGGGTATAATGGTTTTGTTAAAAGTATGTAACAGGCAGAAGAAGCGGTCGCAGACCCCACAAAGTATATATATTCTTGATCAGGGTGACGAGAAAAGTTGATCTAGCCCTGTCCGTCTGTCCGTCCGTCCGTCCGTATTAACGTCGAGATTTCGGAAACTACAAAAGCTAGAGAGCTGAAATTTTACATGAACATGCGTATGTTAGTTACGCAGTACGAGTTTATTTTGTTTTTCGATAAGTCATCCCATTTCCAAATTATCGATAAAAAATCGAAAATTCGTTTAAATTTTTTAGGTTTTTTGGGCGTAACTTCTACACCGTTTTAGCTAAAGACTATAAATTAATATATTTAGATAGATATTATGAATACGCAGATTATGTAAGTTTCAGATTTTGGATGCCACGCCCCCTTCGCCCTCAATTTGAAAAAGAACGCATTTCAAATACTAGAGACTTGCAATTTGGCAAATAGGTACATTTAGATGCTCTTAATATATTCCAAAAGTTTCATGAAGATCGTCCTTCTAGAAATGGAGTTATAAGCGTCCAAAGTTCAGCCCAGCCCACCCCCAAGCCACGGCAGCAATCTGCGCAGTTAGCAGAGCGCGCGCTCATAAGTGCGTATATAGAAGAGTATCACTTTTTGGCAGGGTTCAGGGGATCTCGTAGTCGAGCCGTCTCGACTAGAGCCTTCTTACTTGTTTCACTTGCTTTTTGCTTTCGCGTTTTTTTTTATACCCTGAGCCCATTGAAAATGAGAAATCAGGGTATAATGGTTTTGTTAAATGTATGTAACAGGCAGAAGGAGGCGTGGCAGACCCCATAAAGTATATATATTCTTGATCAGCATAAAAAAATAAGTTGATCTAGCCCTGTCCGTCTGTACGTCCGTCCGTATGTATGAACGCGTTCGATTTCCGAAGATACAAAAGCTAGAGAGTTCATTCTTTTTGTGTTAGGTTCGTATATTGCACGCGCAGTACGAGTTTGTTTCAGAAATTCGATAACTTGTATATTTGCAAAGTTATCGATAAACGAACTTATCGGGAACCTGTTATAAAATTTTAGATAATTCATCTTTAGAGTTAGAGTCTCCAAGTCTTCTGCATATATAGATACTAATATTTGCAATTTCGGTTTTTTGTCAAATTTTGAATTCCGGTCCCCACTTCGCCCCACCACCCCCAAATGTGAAAAAAATTCATTTCAAATACTAGAGACATGCAGTTTGGTTTTGCATATAGATATGAATATCATAATCATAATCTGAAGAAATCAATACGATTGTCCATCTAGAAACAGAATTATTAATCATCAAAGTTTTCTCATCAAAAACCCATGCGACGCAGCAACAAAGCAGCGAGACAGCAAGACGCTTGCAATGCTTACACACATGCATACACACATACATGCCTACAAGCGTAAATCAGCGTCAATGCGTGCAGAAAACGAATCGAATAATTCTTGGAATATTATTCGTTCGAAGAAGGGCTCAGGGGATTTCGTAGTCGAGCAGTCTCGACTACAGCTTTTTTACTTGTTTTTAGTGATCACAATTGTAATAGATGGGTGATGATTATTGTAATTGAGATAATCGATGACAAACGTAATCGATAGTGTACACGAAGTTATGAAAAGAAAATATTTGCAATTAAAATTAAAAATATTTAAACATTTCACAATTGCCTTCTCATATTTCCGAATTATTTCGGGTAAGGCGGGTTGAGCGGCGTAACCCGCAACCGCCCGTACCCAACCCGAAACTGGATTTTCCAGCCCACACCCACGGGTACCCGACAAAACCCAGCCCATGCCCACCTCTAATGGGAACAAAGTATTTCGCAGTTAGATGCGCCTAACTGCAACGTTCTTACTTTTTTTTTTTTTTTTTTTTTTTTTGCAGGATCGTGAAGAAACAGAATATATAAATTATTTAACAAAAAAAGTGCTTTGTTATATTTCAAAATTTGTCGATAAAAGCCCGGTTGTGCCAACGTCTACCGTAAACTTACAGAGCTACAGAGCTGAAATTTCACAAAAGCTACAGAGCTGAAATGTCACATGAATACTCGTGTGTTAGTTACTCAGGACGATTTTTTTTTCGCTAACTTATCCCGTTTCCTTCTTATGGATAAAAAATCAAATATTCGTTTACTTTTTTTTTATCGTTTTTGAGCATAACTTCCTTTTGAACTAGAGACCTCAAATTTTCATATTTAGATAGATATTATGGATATAAAGATTCTGTAATTTTCAGAGTTTTGATGCCACGCCCCATCGCCCCCAATTAAAAAAAAAAAAAAAAAAAAAAACATTTAAAATATTAGGTACTTACAATTTGGCAAATATACTCAATTGGATGCTAATAATATAGCCCAAATAATATATATATAATAATATAGCCACGGCAGCAACTGCGTAAACGAATATTTAACCATTAAACTAATATTTTGCTTGTGACTATTAAAAATCATATGAAATGTCGTTAATATATTAATTTTTTTATGTGTTTTTTTAGATCACGAAACATATTAGATGACTTCAGAGAAGCATATTACTGGCTCTCTCAAAATACTGCAGATGATGCTCGCATAATGTCGTGGTGGGATTACGGTTACCAAATTGCCGGGATGGCTAACAGAACAACATTAGTTGACAATAATACTTGGAATAATAGTCATATAGCATTAGTTGGAAAGGCAATGTCGTCGACAGAAGAAAAGTCCTATGAAATTATGACATCTTTGGACGTGGATTATGTTCTAGTCATATTTGGAGGTGTGATTGGATATTCTGGTGATGATATAAACAAGTTCCTTTGGATGGTTCGCATTGCGGAAGGAGAACATCCAAAAGACATCAAGGAAAGCGATTTCTTTACGGATCGTGGTGAATTCAGAGTAGATGCAGAGGGCGCTCCGGCTTTGCTGAATTGTCTAATGTACAAATTGAGCTACTACAGGTTTGGGGAACTGAAATTGGATTACAGGTAACAAAAAAATTAAATATCTAATTCAATCCACATTTTACTGCTCGACTAAGAGATCCCCTGAACCCTCCAAAAAAACTGATACTCTTCTTCTTTGCACACGTATAAGCGCGCGCTCTGCCAACTGTAGTTGCTGCCGTGGCTTGAGGCTGGGTTGTGCTATACCTTGGGCTCTTATAAGTATATTTCTAGCTGGACTATCAATAATAGTAGCATTCAAATGTGTCTATTTGTCAAATTGCAAGTCTCTAATATTTGAATCAGGTTTTTTTTCCAAATTGGGGGGATAGACCTTATAACTGATTTTCGATACATATTTTAATCGATAACTCTGAACACCTCATGCAATACACGCACCTAACAAAAAAGTCTCTAATCTCATATAGTGTCTGAGATCGACGCATTCATACATACCGCCGGATGGACGGACAGTGACTAACAATATATGTATATAAATTTGCTGTCTCGCTTATTCTACACTGGGCAATGTTGTAGAAACTTTTTTTACTGAATAATTCCTCTTGTTATGATTGTGATTATGACATTCATATGTATATGTCAAACGGAATTACATATATGTCTAGTATTTGAAATCAATTTTTAACACATTTGGCGGGACGGTCGCTAACTGGGATCCAAAATCCAACAAAAATCGAAATTCTTTTAAATTATTATCTATTATTTTTATTTTAATATCAGTAACCAACTCTCTAAGCCTTGTTTGGGGATTGTTTTCCTCGGTCTTTAGAATTCGTAAACAATCCTATGAGCACTTTGCGCCCGTCTAATAAACATTTTTATACCCTGAACCTATTGAAAATGGGAAATCAGGGTATAATGGTTTTGTTAAAAGTATGTAACAGGCAGAAGGAGGCGTGGCAGACCCCATAAAGTATATATATTCTTGGTCAGGGTGACGAGAAAAGTTGATCTAGCCCTGTCCGTCTGTCCGTCCGTCTGTCTGTCCGTCCGTCCGTATGAACGTCGAGATTTCGGAAACTACAAAAGCTAGAGAGCTGAAATTTCACATGAACACTCGTATGTTAGTTACGCAGTACGAGTTTATTTTGTTTTTTCGATAACTCATCCCAATTCCAAATTATCGATAAAAAATCGAAAAATCGTTTACATATTTTAGGTTTTTTCAGCATAACTTCTACATCGTTTTAGCTAGAGACTTCAAATTTGTATATTTAGATAGATATTATGGATACGCAGATTATGTAATTTTCACGCTCCCTTCGCCCCCAATTTAAAAAAAAAGCATTTCAAATACTAGAGACTTGCAATTTGGCATATAGATAGATTTAGATGCTCTTAAGCTAGAAATGGAGTTATGAGCGTCCAAAACTCAGCCCAACCCGCCGCCAAGCCACGACAGCAACTGCGCGGTTAGCAGAGCGTGCGCTCATAAGTGCGTAAAGAAGAAGAGTATAACTTTTTTTGCAGGATTCAGGGGATCTCGTAGTCGAGCCGCCTCGACTAGAGCCTTCTTACTTGTTTTTTATTTATACCCTGAACCCATTGATAATTATACCCTGAACCCATTGAAAATGGGAAATCAGGGTATAATGGTTTTGTTAAAAGTATGTAACAGGCAGAAGGAGACGTCGCAGACCCCATAAAGTATATATGTTTATTCTTGATAAGGGTGGCGAGAAAAGTTGATATAGCCATGTCCGTCTGAACGTCCGTCCGTCCGTATGTATGAACGCGTCGATTTCCGAAGATACAAGAGCTAGAGAGTTCATTCTTTTTGTGTTAGGTTCGTATATTGCACGCGCAGTACGAGTTTGTTTCAGAAATTCGATAGCTCGTATATTTCCAAAGTTATCGATAAACGAATTTATCGGGAACCAGTTATAAAATTCTAGCTAATTCATCTTTAGAGTTAGAGTCTCCAAGTCTTCTGCATATATATAGATACTAATTTAAGACAATTTCGGTTTTTGTCAGATTTTGGATTCCGGTCCCCAATTCGCCCCCAAATGTGTAAAAAATACATTTCAAATACTAGAGACATGCAGTTTGGTTTAGCATATAGATATGAATATCATAATCTTAATCTGAACATATCAATACGATTGTCCATCTAGAAACAGAATTATTAGTCTATAAAGTTTTCTCGTCAAAACCCATGTGGCGCAGCAAGCAAGGCAGCGAGACAGCAAGACGCATTGCAAGCGTACATACGTACATACATACATACATACATACATACATATGTATGTGTGTACAAGCGTAGATTAGCGTGTGGCTGCGATCGTACATATTTGTGCATGTAAAGCTAATTGTGAAAGAGTTATGATTTCTAAAAAAAACGTAAAATGTTAAATAGAATATGTAGATCATATGCTGAAACTCTCATTACATTCCATTATATATTTTTAAAATTTTAAAACAGTTAAAATAACAATGGAAATGCAAGCAACGTTGAGCAATGAAAGTCAATTTTCGTATAGTCTGTCAAGAAACACTTTACACAGTGGAAAAAATCTCAATTTTTTTACTTTATGGACAAAAATAAAGAGTTTTTGTTTAATTTAACCCATTTTTTTTAATGGTTTACTGCTTAATAGGTATTTTAAAATCAAATTATAAAAAACAGAAACAAAAACAATAAGGGTGGAACTTAAAAAACAACAAAAACTTAGATTACTCATATTTGACACTGTCAAGAAACTCTTTACACATTTTGTTCTCTTCAGCTGTTTTGCTCTCATTCGAAGAAATAGCGGGGCTTTACCGTTAACTATGCTTTTAGAATCTCTTTATACATCTCTATTTTTGTGTTTATTTTTCACTTTGTGCGAAATTTGGCTGAGTACACATGAAAAAAGCAATTAAATATTTTATTAATATTGCCCGTAAAGAGATTCACCTTCGATGTTGTCCAATTGATCTTCTACAATCGGCAGTTGGGCAAATCACTTCCAGAATTAGTGGAAATGTTTTCCGTATCGAGAAAAACATTATATAACGTTCTCAGTCGCTCGGAAAACGAGGGAAGACTTGAGGCAAAGGGTGTGGGTGGTCGGAAACAAAAGATATCTGATCGAACAAGACGCCTTAGGATGCGAAAGATCAAAGCAAATCCCCAAATTTCGACCAGAACTCTTGCCAAGGAGCTTAAAGCTTAGTACTAATCAAGAGCGATATATTGAACTATTTGTCAAAATAAAGAAGTTTTTTGCAATTTTCAGCACTAAAATTGATGCATTTTTAAGATAATTACAAAAAACCAAACCACAGTACAGATTATTATTTTATTTTATTAAAATTGGGTTCAGGGTATTATCTAGTCGAGCACTCTCGACTAGAGTTTTCTTACTTGTTAATTTCAATATTGAACATTTCAGCCAACTCTTTGTTCTTTGTTGGTCTTCCATTTGATATAATTAAAATACACTTATTGTATCAAGTATAGTAGTTTTTATTTGAAGAAATTATTTAAGCGAATGAATTCACGGAAAAAAAGAGGCTGCCAGCCGTATTTGATTTTGATGTCCCGTTTGCATTTTGCTCAGAATTAATAGGCAGATAATATTTGCTTTTTTTTATTTTTTATTATTATTTGATGTTTTTGTTGTTATTTAGTTTCACTAAGGATACATCAAAGAAGAACGCTGGAAAAAAATGAAAAAAGTACCTTTCCTAGTAAAATATGATGTTTAAGTTGCGTTTTTGTATTTCGCAAACAATTAATGAACATTCTGTATATGCACGTCAATATAGTTATTAAAATGATAATCTAAAAATGAGCGAGATATATTTTTAAAAAATATTTTTATCGATAACTTTGCAACGTGAATCGACGCGTTCATACATACGGACGGACGGACGAACGGACAGACAGACATGCCTATATCAACTTTTCTCGTCACCCTGATCAAGAATATATATACTTTATGGAGTCTGTCACGCCTCCTTCTGTCTGTTACATAGTTTTAACAAAACTATCATACCTTGATTTCCCATTTTCAATGGGCTCAGGGTATAAAAAGAAATCATTTGATTAATCGATTATTTCCACTTTTGTTCGATATATAATCGCCCAGTTGAATTTAATCACTAACCATGCAGGTTGTATGGTTAGTGATTTAATAATCGATTAATGCAAATGTTTTGCCATCACTAACCACGACTAGAATTTTCTTAAAGTTTTTAAATTATTTAGTAATATAAAATTTTTCTTTGTTTTTTAGGGGACCTTCTGGATACGATCGGACTCGCAATGCTGTTATAGGCAATAAAGATTTCGAATTAACATATTTGGAGGAAGCTTATACAACGGAACATTGGTTGGTTCGCATCTACAGAGTGAAAAAGCCATCCGAGTTCAATAGACCATCTTTAAAAGCCAAAGATAGACTTATTCCGCCAACGAACTTCATATCTCGAAAGGTATTTATTTATTTTTTTATAAATTAAATTTTATAAATTTATTCTAATTAGGATATTTTTCTTGTAGAACCTAAAAAGGCGCAAAGGACTAATCCGTAATCGACCAATTGTTGTCAAAGGAAAAAGAACTTTGAAATAAATTGTATTGATATAAATTTGACTGCAATAACAATGTTCGATAAATAAAAATTAATAAAATATTTTATACTTTAAAATTGTTTAAATCAGAATAGAGCCTTATTGCGTCGATCATTGTATTACAATAAAATGCAACTGACAGCTTACATTCGTCATTAGTTTCTAATTAAATTTTTATTATCATTAACACATAGTTTGGAAGAATAGAACAAACATTTTTGCAACTTTTAATTCGGTCGGGCCTCTCACTCTCACGTTCGGGCTTCGAAAATATGAGAAGCATAAACATAAGTACATATATATGAGAGTCATAGAGTGAGAGGAAGCAAAGAATAGCACATAGTTATGCTATAATATAGGAATGATACTATTTCGTTAGACCACTGTGGACGGAAAGCCCAATTTTTTGTCATAAAGTCGAAAAAGTCATGGAAAGATATGGCGCCGATTGTTATTTATTTAGAAACTAGATACTCTAATCACAATATATTGATGATCTATCAGTTAATTGTTGCAGTCCTGCATGAGAACCAAGGCCACAAAGTCAATCATGTGATCAGAGCTTTGTTTACATTTGCAAGCTTTACAAATTTGATCAACTTTGAGGTAACTTATTTTAGTGAAAGTAATCATTAATAATTTAACGAACTATGGAAAATACAGAGCCAGGTATGCTTAATATAAATTCCCATTTAGAGTTGTGTAGTATTTGTTCAATGTTGTACATGTGTCTTATGTTGTGGTATATATTTGTCTTGAAAACTAGACCCGAGTCAACGTGAATTATGGAGTAGAACTAATAAACGGCCACTCGCGGCCAAAAAGTAAATATGTGGAGTGATAAATAAAAGTAAATAAATTTGCGAGGTAATAACTTTATTTGCGACTTCTTGCATCCTCTTTGCAAATAACACATATTGCAGCCACTTTTGAATTCAGCAATGCACAGTTGCTTGATGTATGGCGCAACAACACGAACAAAAAAGAATCAATTTATGATTGGATTGTTGATTATATAGGCAGCAATAATATAGACAATCAACAAAAAGATTCGTTGAATAAAAAAGCTGTTACTATACACGACTTCATTCGAAAAAATTGGTCGAAATGTCAAGAAACGTTTTCGTTATATATTAATAAGTATCCCTGGTTTCCAATGTCTCCCACAGTACATACAATTTTAGTACATGGATTTCAAATAATAGAAGCCTCTATTTTGTCAGTAGGATGCCTGGGTGAAAATGCGTCAGAAGCGTGAAATAAATATTATAAGCGCGATAGGCTCTCCCATGCTCGGCAGAATACTCGAAAAAACAATTTGATGGATGTTTTTAACAGAGCAATCGATACATCGGATCCTCTGCTGTCGAGCATATTTTTGAACAAAAGATCGCAACACAACAAAACAAAAATATTACCTCCAGCAGTTATTAATCTCTTAGAAAAATCCCCATTTAATTGTAGTGAAACCATTGACGGTTCAAAATATCATGCTAGCAATGACGAGTCTGACTTAAATTATAATACATTTATTTAATATATTTAAATAATATTGTTATTATACCCTGAACCCATTGAAAATGGGAAATCAGGGCCCGCGCTCTGCTAACCGCGCAGTTGCTGCCGTGGCTTGGGTGGATTGGGCTGAACTTTGGACGCCTATAACTCCATTTTTAGATGGACGATCCTTACGGAATTTTCAGAGTAGATTAAAAGTATCTAAATGTATCTATTTGCCAAATTTCTAGTATTTGAAATGGGTTTTTTCTAATTGGGGGCGAAGGGGGCGTGGCATCCAAAATATGAAAATTACAAAATCTGCATATCCATAATATCTTACTAAATATATACATACATTTAAATTTGAGCTAAAACGGTGTAGAAGTTATGCCCGAAAACCGTAAAAAATTTCAATGAATTTTCGAATTTCGTACTGCGTAATCAACATACGAGTGTTCATGTGAAATTTCAGCTCTCCAGCTTTTGTAGTTTCCGGAATTTCGACGTTCATACGGACGGACAGACGGACGGACAGGACTCAATCAACTTATTTTTTCTTCTGCTGATCAAGAACATATATAATTTGTTGTCTGCGACATCTCGTTCTGCATGTTACATACATTTTCACAAAACCTTTATACCCTGAATTCCCATTTTGAATGGGCTCAGGGTATAAAAATTATATGCCTTCCAGAAAAGATCTCTGAGCTAAGGATTACCTATTACAGTATTCTGAATTGTTTGCTTTTAAGTAAATAAATGAAAGTTGAATGCATTAAGCAGTGCATTAGTTGAATGGGAACGGCAGCAATTTTATGCGGAGCCCATTAGTATCTGTGGGAGTTATTCAGTTCAAATGAGCATTGAGTTAGTTTATTTCTTTGCGCAAAATAAAACGAAAAGCCACATGTAGCCTGCGTACATTAGCACAGTTGTCCAGTAGATTGCTGATTTTGGCTGCAATAACATATGAATACCCATTTGTATGTTGAGGTGAGTGGCTCAGGACTGACTGTGGTTGCCTTCTCCAACCCGACACACTTTGCTGCATATATACACACACATATATATATATATATATAGTAATATATTGACCTCCTCACAGAACGTCATACATAGCGACAATCACTCGCACCTTTTCCCATAAACTTATATTTCATATAAACGGGTTCATTCACCCTATATCCGCCAATAGCATAACGCTTACATAAACACTCACGTGTAACCGACAGATACAAGCCCCAAGCGTGAGAACGCCTGATCAGCAATTCTATCCTAAACAGTCCAAAAGTGTGAGAACGCCTCATCAGCAATTTTATCCTTAGCAGCCAAAAAGCGTGAGATCGCCTATTCAGCATATTATCAATAACCAATCAGAATCATTCAGACATATCGTCCGATCAAAAGCTCACCACTGAAAGCTCAGAAGCTTTCCAATTCCGCATATAATAAGCCAACACACAATTGTATCTTTTAGTTCTAATCGAGTTTTAAGCCGCGGCTCTAACATTGCTGTAACGTTTTTAATAAGATAAACTCCAACTGTTAAAATTAAATAAAGTTATATTTTTTTAATAAAGACGGTTGTAAAACACATAATTGGCGCAGCCGGTAGGATCAGTGAAAAAAGTGAACTATAATTCTATCCTTGTTCAGAAAGAACAGAGAACTAAGTGAATTCAACATTTAATTCAATTCTGATCCGCCAAAAAGCATCTACGTGACCGTAGTCATACAAGAATTCCGTTACATAATAGATCCTTTGGACTATTGGAAATCTTGGGTAGCGAACGCAAATCGTTACATACCAATCCTTACGTCTGGGCCTTACACATCATTAAATTGATCCCTGTAAGCCGTAAGCATTGAGAAAACTGCAAACAGTGTAAAGTGCGTGTAAAAGACATTCATAACTAATCTTAAAACCGCCAAAATTGCACCTATCATCAGCCCAGCCAGACTAACCATGACACTGGAGTTGTCAGAAACCCATTTAAAACAAGCACTGTCGTCGCTACGACAGCTGCCATCCTACGATGGAGCAACTGAAAATTTGAGTTCCTTCATCAGGAGGGTCGATTACATTCTTAACTTGTACCCAACTAGAGATGCCCGACAACATAGCATCCTTTTCGGAGCCATTGAGATGCAACTGTCAGGAGACGCGCAAAGGATCTCGCAGCTTTCCCAATCCAACAACTGGTCGGAACTGAAGACAGCTCTAATTAACGAACTGAAGACGGAGACACCGTGTGAGGAGTTGCTTAGACGATTATACAACACCAGCTACAACGGAAATCTTCGTAAGTTCATCGAAGAGTTAGAGAATAAGTCATACACCATAACAAATAAATTAAGTTTAGAGAACAATCCAGCCAACACAATGTTATACACAAACGCAATGAAAAACACAATCAAAGAAGTAATTACAAGAAAATTACCCGATAGGCTTTTCATGACACTAGCTAGATTTGATATAACAACTGTCACAAACCTCAAACAAGTAGCTCAAAGAGAGGGTCTATACGAAAATAGTACAGAAGTAAAGAAATCAAATCAAAGCCAACAAAGTGGAAAAAGTGGAAAATATTTTCCCCAATTTATAGGTTCAACACCAAACACCTCCCAAATTAATCAAACTGGTCAACAGTCAAAACCAGACAATAATCCACCATCATTCAAAGAATTCCAACAGAAATTAAATCAAGGAAGAGTTCAGAACTCCTTGAATTACCAAACCCATAAAATTTCTCAGGAGAAACCTCCTAATCAGCCAGTAAAAAGACAAAGAGAAAGTAACAGTGGAATAAGCAGGATGGACACATCCGAAAATTTTCATCAAGAAGCCTCGGAACAGGAAGAGTCAGAGGAGGAGATAGAAGTCCATTCATTAGAGTAATCTTTAATAACAAACCCCTCAAATGTATTATTGATACGGGATCATCAATAAACATTTTATCAAAAAATTTCTTTAATTTCAAAACTCACTCAGAGAATTTACAAGTTCATACTATCAACGGTAGTATTGAATTGAAAGAAACAGTTTTCTTTGCACCTAGCAAAATTTGTCCGAAACATCAAAAATTTTATATTCACAACTTTTCAAACAATTACGATATGCTAATTGGAAGAAAATATTTACAATCTTGTAACGCTCAGATTAGCTATACCGAAGATTGCGTAACTTTAGGAAGTTACACCTTTTATTTTAAATACGAAGATGAAACAGATAATGAAAGAGGAATTGAACAAAGACAGTTTGACCCAATAATAACTAACGACCCAGATATTAATTTCGCAATCAATAATGAAATCAGCGAAAAAAATGAGTATAGATTAGATCATTTAAACCCCGAAGAAATCGAAAACTTAAAAAAGGTTTTATATGAGTTCAGTGATATCCAGTACCGTGAAGGTGAAAATTTGACCTTTACTAGTACGATAAAACACTCGATCCATACAAAACACGAAGGCGTTATTTATAAAAAGCCTTATAAATACCCTCAAACCTTTGATCAAGAGGTCAACAAACAAATCCAAGAAATGATTGAACAAGGCATTATTCGAAAATCGAAATCGCCCTATTGTTCTCCAATCTGGATCGTACCGAAAAAATCGGACGCCTCCAAGAAACAAAAATATCGTTTAGTTATTGACTACCGGGATCTAAATGAGATCACCATCGACGATAAATTTCCCATCCCTTTAATAGATGAAATACTAGACAAATTAGGAAAATGTCAGTACTTCACAACAATTGATTTAGCGAAAGGATTCCATCATATTCAGATGGATCCCGAATCAATACCGAAAACAGCCTTTTCAACAAAACATGGCCATTACGAGTATACACGTATGCCATTCGGTCTGAAAAAACGCACCAGCAACATTCCAAAGATGTATGAACAATCTCCTAGAAGATTTGATATACAAAGATTGCCTAGTATACCTTGACGACATCATAGTTTATTCTACTTCATTGGATGAACATATGATATCACTCAAAAAAGTATTCACTAAGTTAAGAGAAGCTAATCTAAAATTACAACTCGACAAGTGCGAGTTCATGAAAAAAGAGACAGAGTTTCTCGGACATATAATAACAACAGAAGGTATTAAACCTAACCCAAATAAAGTAAAAGCCATAATTCAATTTCCAATTCCAAAATCGCAAAAAGAAATAAAATCATTTTTAGGCTTGTGTGGATTTTACAGAAAGTTCATACCAAACTTTGCCCAAATTGTCAAACCAATGACACTCAATCTTAAAAAAGGTGCAACAATTAACATTAACGATCAAACTTATATTTCAGCTTTTGAAAAACTTAAACTCTTAATTACATCAGATCCTATATTGATCTACCCGAATTTTAATAAACAATTCTCCCTTACAACAGACGCAAGTAACATAGCTATAGGAGCAGTTCTATCACAAGAACATAAACCAATTTGCTACGCAAGTAGAACACTTAATGAACATGAAATTAATTACTCCACGATTGAAAAAGAATTACTAGCCATCGTCTGGGCAACTAAATATTTCCGGTCATACCTTTTCGGTAGAAAATTTGAAATCTTAAGCGATCATAAACCTTTAGTATGGCTAAATAATATAAAAGAACCTAATATGAAACTCCAAAGATGGAAAATAAAACTCAACGAATTTGACTATAAAATAAAATATTTACCTGGTAAAGAAAATCACATAGCGGATGCACTTTCAAGAGTAAAATTAAACGAAAACTTCTTAGGAGAGACAAATAGCAATACCGCAGCAACAATACATAGTGCACATGAAGATAATGAGAATTACATATCTATAACGGAAAGGCCATTAAACTATTATAATAGACAATTAGAATTTATAAAAGGAACAGAAAATAAAGTAGACGCAATAAAGTATTTTCACAAAACAAATATAAAAATCACTTATAAAGAAATGTCGAACGTATATGCCAAAGAAATAATAAAACAATATCTTTGTAGTAAAAATAACGTAATTTACTTTCATAACGAACAGGATTTCCCTATTTTTCAACAAGCATATATCGAAATAATACATCCCAATAATATCACCAAAACTATGAAAAGCAATATTATATTGGCAAATTTATTAACTTATGCAGAATTTAAAGAGATAATTTTAAAAAATCATGTGAGGAGCAATATAGGTATGCACGTATGCAGTGTATATAAACACATGTATTTGCTGTGTGTTTGTATGCACATACGTGCATGCATATATTGCTCCACACAGCGACGCGAACACTATAGGAGCAACCCTCGCGACTGGAAGGGTCAGAGAGCGGACGATAGTCCGTCTCTCTCGCTCCTATAGTGTCAGCAATTGGCTCGCGTCGCACGACCGCAGGTCATAGGGCACCGTTAGCCGAGGTACCGCTCCAAGTGACGGACGCTGTCTTTTTGCATAGCAACAGCGGTACTTCGGCCAACGCGAAGCTGCCGCGACTTTTGGCGGCCTGCTGGCGTCACCCAGATCACGCCATTGTGCCGTTAGATGGGCACGAGCGGCAGGCAGGCCCCGCTCCAGAGCCGAACAGGGCCTGCGGCGGCCCTATAAAAGGGCACCGGCGGTGTCATAGAGAGGATCAATCAAAAGTGCGCAGAAAGCAGAAAGTACGCAAGAATCAAGAGTGAGATCGAGAGTGAAGATCAAGAGTGAGATTCAAGTGAAGTTCAATACAAGTCAACGCGAGTGAAGACATCGAAGGACTACGATATCGACGCAGGACACCGATATCCAGGACTCGGAACAGAAAGGACATCGTGGGAGCATCCAAAGTATCCTGGAAGGATACTTCAGACGCCTACAAGGACCCAGGCATACAGAAGCAGTAGTGGCCATCAACTAGCGAGTTGATACAAGGCAGCTGCAGATTGTATTCTGGCCAGAAGTCTCGTGATAAAACTTGTGTAGGTTCACGTAGCCGTGCGAATAGGTAGAAATTGTGCGCATAAGAACCTAGGTGTGCCAAGAGCGAGTCCAGTGGTAGGAGTAGCCTGTACAGCCGAGCGAACCGCCGGAGTGGACAGTGCAAATCCTGGCGTGAGCTGGAGCGCTTGGGCGAATCCTGGTGCTACTGAGCCATAATTGTCTGCCCAGCCGGAGTGCGTGAACAGACATAACGCACGACGACTATACAAGTGTGTTGTATCGCTAAATAATAATCAAATTTATAACGAGAATATACAAAGTACAAAATCCAAATCCACAAAGTGTTATTATTCAATATCGCAAGGGCTTCAACAAATAAATTTGTTGAAACGAACGCACAGTCGGCTGAAACTGGCCCGGCTTAGACTCGGGTATAACCGAAGGTTCGTTACAACTGGCGCCCAACGTGGGGCCCTGCGATAAAGAATAAAGAAATACTTGTGAACAATGGTGCGAGCTTGGGTATATAATCTCAAAAAGGACGATGTGCTCCGATACGGCGACGAATTCGGAGTCACGCTGTCGGGCACATTGGACGTGATGCGGAGACAGTTCGGTGAGTGGGTGGAGACGAATGAGGGAAGAATCCCATATTCTCTCAGGCTCGCCGAGCTGGCGCGACTGCATGGACGCCGCCCTTCGAACAGCGAGGACGTGCCAACGGTCATCGTGGGAAATGACCAGTACGAGGAAGAGGCGAATGTTGCGCGGCTATCTCTGCCATCCACCAGTGCCGCTGCGCGGCTGCAGCAGACAGAGCCAGAAGCGTGGAGAGCCACGTCTACACCACAGCCAGAGATAAGGACGCGAGGGCCCAGCAGCTCAGAGCAGGAGTACCCAAAGGTGGCCAAACAGGTGAGGGAGTGGAACTTCCGCTTCGATGGCACCTCAAAGCCGTTGGAATTCCTGGAGCAGGTGGAGTGGTCAGCAGACACCTATGGCCTGGATCTGGATTTGATCCCGAGAGCGATGCCAGAGCTGCTGAAAGGCATGGCTCTAAAGTGGTACGTGGCCAACAATAGGCATTGGAAGGCGTGGGGAACCTTCGTGAGAAGCTTCCAGGAGTTCTTCCTGCCGAGGGACTACCTGGAGGATCTCAAGGACGAGGTCAAGCGTCGGAAGCAGATGGTGGACGAGCCATTCAAGACCTACATGGTGGAGATGCAGACTCTCATGCGGCCGCTGCGTTATGGGCCAGATCATGAGATGAAGTTGATATACAACAACAGCATCCCTGATCTGCGCGCCTACGCTCGGCCGTATCAGTTCCAGAGTCTGATGGAGCTGATGAGGCTGGCCGACGAGTTCGAGGAGTTGGAGCGAGACCGCGAGAGATTGCGTCGGCTGCAGCGGCCAACACAGACGCGTTTGATGGTCATGGCGGATGACGATGGCCACAAAGAGGAGTGTCTGTGTCCTCGTCCAGCGCCAAGGACTGGTGCCCCAGGACAAAGGATTCCCAATCCTGCCAGGGCATGCCGGATGTGCGGCCAGGAAGGGCACCGGGCACTGGAGTGCCGTAACAAGGCACTGGAGTTCTGCTGGCAGTGTGGACGTATAGGCGTGCGCACGATTACCTGTTGCCAGTCAAGAAATGACCAGCGACACCCGCCATCCAGGGGCAAGCGGGAGCAGCGTCAAGGAGCCCCCCAGGCGTTAGTAGGCAGCCTACATGACGAAGGCCACCAACTGACGGCGATCGTGGTCATTGGAGCCAGCCAGCAGAAAGCCACGATCGACACAGGAGCCTCCAGCAGCTTTATTAGCGAAAAGTTCGCTGAAAGGCTCCAAGGAGTGGGCGTGGTGCGTGCCACAAGGCGACGCATACGTCTGGCGAACGGCAGTTGCAGTGAAGTGGACTCGCAACTGGAGACGAAGGTCAGCCTGGGGAGTCAGCAAGTGCACATTGCATTGCTAATTCTGCCAGGAGTGATCGACGATCTGGTGCTGGGCTGGGATTTCTTGGCCGGCATTGGCACCACATTGGAATGTGGCGGCTTGGCGCTGAGGCTTGAGCCAAGAAATCCACAGTGGGATGGACAGCGGGAAGTAAAGCTGGCAGTTGCTGTGGCCAGTGAGGAAGTGGGTCGCGAGACGCCGTTAAAGGCGACCCAGAAGGATGCAGGCCGCTTGGCCATGAGCAAGGAGACGCCAGCTGGGACAGAATGTCGCTGGGTTCGAAAGCTGCGCCAGGGCTTGCACCGAGCTCCGCACAAGTTTCCAGACTACAAAGAAGAGTCTGGAAACTTATATCGACACGTCCCGCACCAAGCCGGCCAAGTTGATGTAGCTGCGTGGAGGCTGTGTGTGCCGACAGAGCGGCGCAAGCAAGTGCTAGAGGTGAGCCACGACGCAGCCACCGCTGGCCACCTTGGGAGCAGAAAAACAATTGCTCGGGTGGCAGCGAGGTACTACTGGCCAGGGATGTACCGGGAAGTGCGCAACTACGTGCAGCGGTGCGAGCTGTGCCAGCGCTACGAGTCCAGTCGGCGACAGACAGCCGCCCACAGGCCCGAGAAGCTCTTGGAAAAGTTGGAAAGACCAATTCAAGAACAGGCGCGGCATTTCAACTTGCGGCGGCGGCAATGGAAGCCGGCTATTGGGGACAAGGCGTGGGCGAAAGAACGCCACTTGTCCAATGCCGCGGACGGATTCGCAGCGAAGCTGGCACCGCGATACGGAGGGCCATATACGGTGGTCAAGTTTGTGTCGCCTGTTATCTGCCGCATCAATTCGGACACCGAAAAACGGATCCGTACCGCGCATGTAGCTGACCTGAAGCCGTGGAGAGGCGAGACGGGTGAGTCGCATAGCGTGGCAGAGCAAGCTGCATAAGTAAAATTTCAAAAAAAAAAAAAAAAAAAAAAAAAAGGGAGTGAATACACATCGCGATGTGTATTGCTCCTAAAAACGCCTGAAAACACCTAAAACGAAGAAAAAAATTGAAATTTAAACTGTTAACTAAGTGACGCGCAACAACAAAATTTTAAATAACGCGCGCACTGCAGTGGAAGCGAACAGTTACAACTGTTAGCTAAGTGCCGCGCAACAACAAAATTTTAAATTGCGCGCGCACTGTTACGTATGTAACAACAACACACACGTAGCAGTGCACAACAACACACACAACAAACCAGCGTACGAAACAACAACACGCTCAGCTGACAAGAGTTGGATGCGCACGCATAAACATAAACAACAACAATGTATGCTCCGAGCAAGCGCACGCGACAACAAAAACATACACAGCTGACTACGGACAAGCGAGAGCAACGCATGAGGAAAAGGTCAAGGGCCTCGCTAGAGACGAGCGAGCCCAGCGATCAGCCGTTAGCTCGCGAGAGGCGAGCGAACGCCCAGCAAACGCTGTTAGCTCGGGAGAGGCGAGCGAGAGCGAAATGCATACGACATGCAAAACAGCCAACAACAAAAGGCACGCAACATACAAAACGGGCAACAACAACATGCGTAGGGCGCGTAACCCAGTGAACAATTTGCAGAACGCATCTAACACAGGCAACAACTATGCAAGGCAAGAGAGAGCTTGCAAAGGCATAGACTGCGCTTGCCTTAGGAGGGCCGATAAGGATGCGGGGCAAGGGGATGCATTGCAGCGGTATCTGAGCGATACCGTAGCCTGGAATTCAGCAACCAGGAAGGGTATGCTAGAGTAGGCCGAAATGCATCCCGTTAGATGCTGATGCCCGCGTCGTCGGCAGAACGGCGGCGTGGGCTATATAAGAGCATGCAGGCAGAAGGCTGGAGATTGGTTGTTGTTGAACAACGGGGAGTATGGGCGCCTGCCACGCGGCCGGGCGCGGCGAGTGTGCATGAAAGGTGTAAGGAATGGCTCGGACGAATCCTTGCGCATTGGCCAGCGACTTCGCTGGAGCTAAGCGCGGATGAGGAGAGTGCCGCAGCTGCCATTTCTCATCTCAAAGCCACCGTCGCCCGGTTTGCGAACGACGCCGATGCAACCAGAAGTCCAACAGCAGCCCAGTAAACTAAAGGCAAATCAACACAAACTGGAGAGTGGCAACAGCGAATCGGCACGCACAAACTGGTGAGTGGCTGCTGTTGGACGACGGGGAGTGTGGGCGCCTGCCACGCGGCCGGTCGCGGCAACTGGCGTGACGGGTGGAGAAAGGGGCTCTGGCAAATCCTCGTGCATTGGCCAGCGACTCCGCTGGAGCTATGCGAAGACGAGGAGAGTGTTGCCATTGCCATTTCTCAACGTCGCGGCGCCGTTGACCGGTTTGCGAACGACGCCGATACTAACTGAAGTCCAACAGCACCACGAGAATTTGAAGTCGTGATGCCATCCGAGAGTCCTGGAGGGCACCAAGAGCCCATCCATAGGTGGAAACGACGCTTCCAGCGCCAAGGGACGAGGTGTGCCAATTATGAGAATTGGCCATCTGACCTGCGCACCTGCGCCGCAGCCACCGGGGCCTGCAATCACGAAGAAGAGTGTTTGCAGCGGCGCCCGGCGTGGGCAGAGGCGGCGGCAGGTCCATCGGGTCCAGGGGCATCATGGAGGCACCAACTCGGGCTAGAGGAATGGAATTCACGATGAAAATACGTAAGAGAAAATTAAAAATATCTAACTCACTTACCAGCAACGCACAGAGTTGCCAGCAGCGAGCGGGAAACAGCTGATGAGCAGCTCGGCGCTGTTAACAGAGCGCTTTAAACAGCGATGATCGACGCGCTGTGGAGCAGCGGGTCATCGATCAACGCAAGGTGGAGCAACATCGAGAAAAGAGGCGCGGAATTTAAAAACACGAAGGTCGTGTTTTCCGAAGGAAGAGGGGAGTGTGAGGAGCAATATAGGTATGCACGTATGCAGTGTATATAAACACATGTATTTGCTGTGTGTTTGTATGCACATACGTGCATGCATATATTGCTCCACACAGCGACGCGAACACTATAGGAGCAACCCTCGCGACTGGAAGGGTCAGAGAGCGGACGATAGTCCGTCTCTCTCGCTCCTATAGTGTCAGCAATTGGCTCGCGTCGCACGACCGCAGGTCATAGGGCACCGTTAGCCGAGGTACCGCTCCAAGTGACGGACGCTGTCTTTTTGCATAGCAACAGCGGTACTTCGGCCAACGCGAAGCTGCCGCGACTTTTGGCGGCCTGCTGGCGTCACCCAGATCACGCCATTGTGCCGTTAGATGGGCACGAGCGGCAGGCAGGCCCCGCTCCAGAGCCGAACAGGGCCTGCGGCGGCCCTATAAAAGGGCACCGGCGGTGTCATAGAGAGGATCAATCAAAAGTGCGCAGAAAGCAGAAAGTACGCAAGAATCAAGAGTGAGATCGAGAGTGAAGATCAAGAGTGAGATTCAAGTGAAGTTCAATACAAGTCAACGCGAGTGAAGACATCGAAGGACTACGATATCGACGCAGGACACCGATATCCAGGACTCGGAACAGAAAGGACATCGTGGGAGCATCCAAAGTATCCTGGAAGGATACTTCAGACGCCTACAAGGACCCAGGCATACAGAAGCAGTAGTGGCCATCAACTAGCGAGTTGATACAAGGCAGCTGCAGATTGTATTCTGGCCAGAAGTCTCGTGATAAAACTTGTGTAGGTTCACGTAGCCGTGCGAATAGGTAGAAATTGTGCGCATAAGAACCTAGGTGTGCCAAGAGCGAGTCCAGTGGTAGGAGTAGCCTGTACAGCCGAGCGAACCGCCGGAGTGGACAGTGCAAATCCTGGCGTGAGCTGGAGCGCTTGGGCGAATCCTGGTGCTACTGAGCCATAATTGTCTGCCCAGCCGGAGTGCGTGAACAGACATAACGCACGACGACTATACAAGTGTGTTGTATCGCTAAATAATAATCAAAATTTATAACGAGAATATACAAAGTACAAAATCCAAATCCACAAAGTGTTATTATTCAATATCGCAAGGGCTTCAACAAATAAATTTGTTGAAACGAACGCACAGTCGGCTGAAACTGGCCCGGCTTAGACTCGGGTATAACCGAAGGTTCGTTACATCATAAAGAACTTCTACACCCAGGAATAGAGAAAACAATTAATTGGTTCAAAGAAAAATTCTATTTCCCTGACTATCAAAAATTAATACAGAACATAATAAATGAATGTTTAATTTGTAACTTAGCTAAAACGGAAAATCGAAATACTAAATTAACATTTGAAATCACTCCAGAAGTATATAACATTAGAGAGAAATACATAATGGACTTTTATATAATCGATAATTTACAATTCCTTTCATGCATAGACCTATATTCCAAATTTGCAACATTAATCGAAGTAAAATCTAGAGATTGGTTAGAAGCAAAAAGAGCTATAATGAGAATATTTAACGAGTTAGGCAAACCAATAGAAATCAAAGCAGATAAAGATTCAGCATTCATATGCGCAGCATTACAGAACTGGTTAAAAGAAGAAAACGTTAAAATTGATATAACAACAAGTAAAAATGGAATTGCAGACGTAGAAAGATTCCACAGAACAGTAAATGAAAAACTTAGAATCATTAACAGTGAAAATAACATTGAAGATAAATTAACTAAATTCGAAAAAATACTTTACACATACAATCATAAAATTAAACATAAAACAACTAATAGAACACCAGCAGATATTTTCATATACGCAGGAACACCTGAATATAACACCCAGTTAAATAAAATCAGCCAGATAACAGATCTTAATAAAAACAGACATGAGTACGAAGTAAATACTAAATATAGACAAGCGCCGTTAGTTAAAACAAAAACAACCAATCCCTTTAAAAGGACAGGTATAATAAATCAACTCGATGATAAACACTATGAAGAAATAAACAGAGGACGCAAAGTCATTCACTATAAATCCAAATTCAAAAAGAAAAAGAAAATTAACAAAAGTAAATACGATAACTAATTACAGATCAACTAATAAAGATGACTCTCATACTCATCATTATAACGTTTAATATCAATCCAAAATTACTCAAGCACAACTACTTGAAACATGTAGATTCGGAAAAATTATTGAACACTAAAACCTCTACTTGGCTTAAAACAGATACAAATGAAATTTTAATAATATCCAATATCCCAAGAGAAATTATCAAAACCCCAATCTTTGAGATACTTCCGTACCCCGACTCAGAAAAGAACATCTTAACCGAGAACTCACATAATAAATACTACTTTGAAAACGAAAATTTATACAATAACAAGTAAGAAGGCTCTAGTCGAGACGGCTCGACTACGAGATCCCCTGAACCCTGCAAAAAAGTGATACTCTTCTTCTTTACGCACTATGAGCGCGCGCTCTGCTAACTGCGCAGTTGCTGTCGTGGCTTGGGGGTGGGTTGGGCTGAACTTTGGACGCTTATAACTCCATTTCTAGATCGACGATCTTGATGAAATTCAGAGTAGATTAGGAGTATCTAAATCTATCTATGTGCCAAATTGCAAGTCTCTAGTATTTGAAATGCGCTTTTTTAAAATTGGGGGCGAAGGGGGCGTGGCATCTAAAATCTGTAAATTACGTAATCTGCGTATCCATAATATCTATATAAATAAACAAATTTGAAGTCTCTAGCTGAAACAGTGTAGAAGTTATGCCCAAAAAACCTAAAAAATGGAAACGAATTCTCGATTTTTTATCGATAATTTGGAAATGGGATGAGTTATCGAAAAAACAAAATAAACTCGTACTGCGTAGCTAACATACGCATGTTCATGTGAAATTTCAGCTCTCAAGCTTTTGTAGTTTCCGAAATCTCGACGTTCATACGGACGGACGGACGGACGGACGGACGGACGGACAGACGGACAGGGCTCAACCAACTTATTTTTTTATGCTGATCAAGAATATATATACTTTATGGGGTCTGCGACTTCTCCTTCTGCCTGTTACATACATTTTCACAAAACCATTATACCCTGAATTCCCATTTTCATTGGGTTCAGGGTATAAAAACACCAAACAATTAGAAACAAATGAATGTATAATAGGCATTTTAAATCAAATAACAACCTCATGTAAATATACAAAAACCTTTAAAAATTATCAAATCACCTACATAGAACCCAATATTATTGTAACTTGGAATTTACCAAAAACTAAATTAAATCAAGATTGCGTAAACAACGAATTGACAATAGAAGGAAATAATATAATAAAGATTTACGATTGTTCATTACAGTTAAATGAAATATCTATTAAGAATTCATACTTTGACTATTCACAAAGCATCTATGTAACAAACAATATTACGAAACTAGAACCCATATCTTACTTGCAAACTAAAGAAATTATTAACCAACATACAAAATACAACAGTGTATTCCAAACTATTACTATAATTACTTTTGTCATTACTATTATAAGCATAACATTGTACTTAATTTATAAGCTTAAAATTGTACCACAAAAACTAATTATTAATGTTAATAACACTAAAAAGCCAGAAATTGAAATCCCAAATCAAGTGGTCGAGCAAAGCCCTTCACTATACCCAAAAGTATCCGCCTGAGGACAGGCTATTTTCTTAAGGATGGGGGAGTAATATATTGACCTCCTCACAGAACGTCATACATAGCGACAATCACTCGCACCTTTTCCCATAAACTCATATTTCATATAAACGGGTTCATTCACCCTATATCCGCCAATAGCATAACGCTTACATAAACACTCACGTGTAACCGACAGATACAAGCCCCAAGCGTGAGAACGCCTGATCAGCAATTCTATCCTAAACAGTCCAAAAGTGTGAGAACGCCTCATCAGCAATTTTATCCTTAGCAGCCAAAAAGCGTGAGATCGCCTATTCAGCATATTATCAATAACCAATCAGAATCATTCAGACATATCGTCCGATCAAAAGCTCACCACTGAAAGCTCAGAAGCTTTCCAATTCCGCATATAATAAGCCAACACACAATTGTATCTTTTAGTTCTAATCGAGTTTTAAGCCGCGGCTCTAACATTGCTGTAACGTTTTTAATAAGATAAACTCCAACTGTTAAAATTAAATAAAGTTATATTTTTTTAATAAAGACGGTTGTAAAACACATAATTATATATATATATATATGTATATGTACATATGTGGAAAGTAAATAAAGAGCGATGCTGTTGATTGTGTCGGTTCTGTTAGGCGGGCGCCGGCGAGGTTTTCAACCGTTATACATATGTCGGTGCGCTTAAATTATTTTCTCCTTGGCTAAATGGGTGTCCATTTTTCATCTCGCTCGCACACAGCAGCTGCAGCTCCTCCTTGTTCTTGTGTGCGTGTGCACTTCAAATGCGTTTCACTATTTGCAAACTGCAATCATTGTTGCTGCTTCACGGCAAAAGGTAGTGTAACGAAACGAAACGAGATAAACGAATCCAAAGCAAACAAGCTAAAAGCAAGTAAGAGTATCTGAAGTAGCCAACTGCGACATGCCAGCTCAGCGATTGATTGAAACAAATAAAAATAACAATAAATGAACTTTGTTGAAATCTGAAATTTATTAGAATAGATAAACATTAAAATTAAAATATACAGTCGAGTCTCGATAATTCGTAATGGCAAGGGAACCGAATTTTATACGAATTACAGAGGTTTTCGATTTACCGAGGTTTCCATTTAACGGGGAGTACAAAATCAAAATACGAAATGAAGGTGTTTTTATATTTCACGTCGTTTCAACAATTTTAACTTATTAAAAATTATTTTATTAATTCAAATTCAATTCAATATTATGTATTGAATAAAACATAAATAAAATCATATTAAAAAAAAATTAAGATCTTAAAAAGCTTGTCTTTTTGTATTGTTCTATGTTCTTCATAATTATTTTTTTATTATGTTTACCAAGCTTATTAAATGATCAATTGCATTATTCGGAACGCTATGAGAACGTTTGCTTGACATTTTTATGAATCGTCTTCACGCTTCACATAAAATGAGCAAACTAATGCAAATCCTATGAGAGAACGAAATTTTGCACATAAAGCAACAACAAGGCGTCATGCGTCTGCGATACCTAACGGTAGTTTAACTTCCAGCAAAATCGAGAATTACAGAATTATGAAACGAAATTACGATTTATAAGAGGTTTCGTAACGAATTATAAGAGACAAGATCATGACCAAGTAGGCAGAAAAAATACGAATTAACGAGGGGACCAAAATGTATGGAATTTTTACGAATTAACGAAGTTTTTTCAAGGGACCAGCAGTTTCTTACGAAATATTGAGGTTTTCGATTTAGCGGGGTACGAATTATCGAGACTCGACTGTATTTGTATATGCAAACATTTATATATATGTATGATCATATATGTATATATATAAAAGATGATTATAAAATAAATTTATTTTCATACTTACATATATATAGTATTCTTCATTTAGTATACTCTTTGAATAGTCTTTAAAGACCAAAGCTCCCAATGCCATTTTGCTTAATGCATTTATGGTGTTAAGTGATTTAAAAAAAGTAGTTTTTCACTTTATCATCTCAAAGCTAATATACTCTTTTCAGGCAGCGAAGTTGCAGTTAAGCTAAAAACAATAACAAGGAGCTAAGCAAGTCAAATCGCAGCGAGTTCCATTTTCCATGGTTGTCTTCTCGCCTCTCAGTGTGATTCTATGAAGTCTGCTTGTTTTTAATTTAAAAGCCCAACAGCGCATATTTATTTATATGCTGCACGTGATTTCTTGTCTCCCTTATTTCCACACACTCATATATATAAATATTTCATTTTACCATTTGTCACGTGCATTTTTTATGCGCCAACGCGTCGTATACGCGATATTTCGCGCATTAAAATGCAAACGCAACACACCCGCAATACCACTTGCTTTGATGTAAACGCAGCAGTTTATTTTATATTTTTCTCCCATTGTGTACGTTAATCTGTATGTATATGTCCTGATGTTTATCAATATGTATGTTGCCATGTACGTTTGCTAATTGCCCAAATATTTCGTTGCTCCCACGGGAGCAGAGTATCACTCCCTTGGATGCACCTGCAAATTTCTTACTTGTTATACCCTGAACCCATTGAAAATGGGAAATCAGGGTATAATGGTTTTGTTAAAAGTATGTAACAGGCAGAAGGAGGCGTGGCAGACCCCATAAAGTATATATATTCTTGGTCAGGGTGACGAGAAAAGTTGATCTAGCCCTGTCCGTCTGTCCGTCCGTCCGTATGAACGTCGAAATTTCACACGAACTTGCGTATGTTAGCTACGCAGTACGAGTTTATTTTGTTTTTTCGATAACTCATCCCATTTCCAAATTATCGATAAAAAATCGAAAATTCATTTAAATTTTTTAGGTTTTTTGGACATAACTTCTACATTGTTTTAGCTAGAGACTTCAAATTTGTTTATTTAGGTAGATATTAGGGATACGCAGATTACGTAATTTACAGATTTTGGATGCCACGCCCCCTTCGCCCCCAATATAAAAAAAACGCATTTAAAATACTAGAGATTTGCAATTTGGCACATAGATAGATTTAGATACTGTCAATCTACTCTGAAAATTTCATAAAGATAGTCCATCTAGAAATGGAGGTAAGAGCGTCCAAAATTCAGCCCAACCCACCCCCAAGCCGCGGCAGCAACTGCGCAGTTAGCAGAGCGCGCGCTCATACGTGCGTAAAGAAGAAGAGTATCACTTTTTTGCAGGGTTCAGGGGATCTCGTAGTCGAGCCGTCTCGACTAGAGCCTTCTTACTTGTTTACATATTTTTTTATTATTTATTTTTTTTTTTTATTATTATTTATTCTTTTGTATTTGATACCTTTGAAAGTCAGTTGCTAGTTTAACTAATTGTGAATAGGTGCTTTTTTTTTTTTATTTCAAATATTTAATAGCATCATTTCTGAAAGTGTTTTTGTTTCAATTATATTTTATTCCGTTAAGTCAACAGAAAATAATGAACAGAAAGTTTGCCCAAATAAGAAAAGCACGTGACATCTGCGGTAAGAGTTTTCCTATGTGTATGCACACTAGCCTAGCATGGTCTAAGAATTTAAGCTTGCTAGATGGCGCTTTAGCAGTGAACTTATTTATTATGGCTATTACAGCTTCGAGTGGCATTGATATATTTCTTTTACAATTATGAAGTGTCTGTGTTAATTAATGTGATGCGTAATCGAGAAACGTCTATTTGTTGGGTCTATTTATAATAATATTTAATAATATAAAATTTTTCGAATTTCAACTAATATAAGCGCCATATATTATTATTTTTTGGCAATGCATACACACATATGTATATATACATGTACATACATATGTATATTTTGAACGTAACACGCATACATTCTTATCTATACTTTCTGATTTATCCATAAGTTAAAGTATCATCACTATTGAGTAATGATTTTAAAAATATCTGTATTCTCAAACTATGGTGATAAATAGGCGTATAATAATTACACACAGCGAAAATCTAAACTTACAATCACTTATCAGTAATTGTCTGATTTATTATCATTCATTTATGTGGGTGCAATAACTAAAGAAACATGTTTAACAGATTTTAGACATTATCCAACACTGAAATTTCAATTGTGTTCTGTAAAACGATTAGTCTGTTACTTGCGATTGCCATCACAGTACAGATTATTATTTTATTTTATTAACATTGGGTTCAGGGTATTATCACTAACCATACAACACATAGACCGTAAAGGCTCATTTGACAGTCACTCTACAATTCAAACCATACAAAATAGACAAACTACAGAATCGCGTAGGTAGCAAGAGAACAAACTGCAAGTGTTAAAAACTTTATCGGGAACCAGTTATAAAATTATATCTAATTCATCTTTAGAGTTAGAGTCTCCAAGTCTTCTGTATACTAATTTAATACAGTTTCGGTTTTTGTCAGATTTTGGATTCCGGTCCCCAATTCACCGCCACACTCCCAAATGTTTAAAAAATGCATTTCAAAATACTATAGACATGCAGTTTGGTTTAGCATATACATACATAGATATGAATATCATATTCATAATCTGAAGGGATCAATACGATTGTCCGTCTGGAAACAGAATTATTAAACAATAAAGTTTTCGCAGCAAAACCCATGTGGCGCAGCGACAAAGGCAGCGAGACAGCAAGACGCTCGCAATGCTCACACACATACATACATGCCTACAAGCGTAGATCAGCGTGGGTGTGTGCGCGTGCATGTATAGTTTCTTACGCGTGGAGAATCGAAACGAAGCATTCTTGGAATATTATTCGTTCGAAGAAGGGCTCAGGGGATTTCGTAGTCGAGCAGTCTCGACTACAGCTTTCTTACTTGTTTTAAATGAAATGTTTGTTGCCATCTTAGCAATTACTAATAAGCTGTTTGTTTTTCCTATACCCACCATACGAGTATACACACTACGTGCGCGAGTTATCGGTGGCGGTAATTCCCTACCCCCACCTTAACCATTGCGGCTGGGTGAGGCAACACAGAAAAGCCCACGCAGCACTCCGATCGCCAGCATGTAAGAATAAGAAAAGCGAGGCATGCAACGTACGGCACACAGACGAGTCAGCAGCTTTAATACATAAGCCACTATATATTGTACATACATACATACATACATGTAAGATACATAGTCTCTGCGCAGAGGATACAAGAAAATAAAAACACTTGCAACTTAGCACTCAAACGAAGCGGACGTCTTGGAATATTCTTAATACTGGTAATTCGCGCAATTGAGAGATTTTCTATTCTAAGAATTGCGAATGAATTGTGAGTTCTGTAGCAGTGAATTTATTTATGTTTAGCGAACGATTACATGTTATTTTCAGAAGACCTGGGTTCAAATCCCGCTGGAAAATTTGTATTAATTAATCGAAAATTGATTAATTTTTTTTTTAATTCATTAATATTTTTATATTTATGTTAAAATGCTTTCTGCCATCTTAGCAATTACTACTAAGCTGTTTGTATGCATGAACTACATATACAGTTGGCCACAACAAACTTCTTTGCCGATTTGCCGCGCCCCAAGTGGGCGTGGAGGCATAATTTTTGGCCATTTATTAGAAAGAGCCGAGGCTAACATAATTGCAAAATTTGGTCGCTAACACTCCAAATATGCAAAAATTACAGGGTATTTTTCGATATTCCACGCCCCGAAAGAGGCTGACAAAATATTTTTGGGTATCGATAGAGGAGGACATTAGAGCTTCTAGCTCTAAAACTGTAGGAGATATAAACTTTTGCGGTTTGCCACGCCCCTGTGGGCGTAATAATATCCGCCATAGCTTTTTGAACTTGGGTTGTCACCTCGAGTTTACATTCCGAATTTCAACTCTCTAGCTTTCATCTAGTATGATTACTGGCTTATGGACGCAAGCGTTTTCCGATTTGCCAAGCCCCGAGTGGGTGGATCGGGAAAATTTTTTTTTTATAATTCGGGAGCATACATATATGAGCATATGTTCAAAATTTCAAGTCTCTAGCTCTAATAGCGCCGAAAAATATTGCGTTCATACGGACAGACGGACGAACATTGCACGAGCCCAATATACTCTTTTCCCTTTGGCAACCGAGTATAAAAATAAAAGACTAACATAACTCGGTCTTTTTTGTGAAGTTAGCCAATTCTCTCATATGGCTCATTGGCTCACTTGGTTGACCTACATGTCTGGTATTTTTTCATACACCAGTTCTTGGTTTCATGTCCTAATCATATTCCTTCCCTTCATTGGAAATATAACAAAATTAACCATACGAGCGAGCACTAACCATACAACACATAGAGTGGACAACTAGAACAAACTTTTTTCACGCACAAAAATATGATCGAATTGCCGCACAACTTCGTATTTCTTCGGTTTGGGCAATTCGAGCTCGGGCAGTCAAAATATGAAACGACAAAGTCATTGCGCTGCCAGCGGTCGACCGGGATGGTCATATTTTCATATGAGCATTTACTATGCGCTATTTTACTTTACTCTCCCTTTCTCTTTTTTTCTCTATATCTCACTCTATGCGAGCACAAGCCAGTTGCCCACAAAAATTGAAATTTGTTCGCGAGTGGCGATTCGCGACGATCCCGTCTGCCATTCTTAGTAAGAGTATGCCGAACTCTTAAACGGCTTTGCCATGCTCATGCAAAATTTTAGTGTTTCGTAAAGATTTTTGGGAAGGGTATGAAAGCGCTGATGTGCATAGGCATTACTTTTTCGCGATGAGCATGCACACACACATTTACTGTGTCTTGCTACATGTATGAGCAGTTATGTGACTGTGTGCGAAACTTTTGCTGCCTGTAGCAATTGCAGGGCCCAACACTTGTCTATTTTGTATGGTTTGAATTGTAGAGTGACTGTCAAATAAGCTTTTACTTACCACTTTTACCACTTAAATCGTTTATAACCCGTTCAAAAAATTTTGGGTCTATGTTACTAAATTAGTTATAGTAATTATACCCTGAACCCATTGAAAATGGGAATTCAGGGTATAATGGTTTTGTGAAAATGTATGTAACAGGCAGAAGGAGAAGTCGCAGACCCCATAAAGTATATATATTCTTGATCAGCATAAAAAAAAAAGTTGATCTAGCCCTGTCCGTCTGTCCGTCCGTCCGTCCGTCCGTCCGTCCGTCCGTCCGTCCGTATGAACGTCGAGATTTCGGAAACTACAAAAGCTAGAGAGCTGAAATTTCACATGAACATGCGTATGTAAGCTACGCAGTACGAGTTTATTTTGTTTTTTCGATAACTCATCCCATTTCAAAATTATCGATAAAAAATCGAAAATTCGTTTCCATTTTTAAGGTTTTTTGGGAATAACTTCTACACCGTTTTAGCTAAAGACTTCAACTTTAGATAGATATTATGGATACGCAGATTTTGTTGTTTTCAGATTTTGGATGCCACGCCCCCTCCGCCCCCAATTTGAAAAAAACGCATTTCAAATACTAGAGACTTGCAATTTGGCACATAGATAGATTTATGTACTCTTAATATATTCCGAAAGTTTCATGAAGATCGTCCATCTAGAAATGGAGTTATAAGCGTCCAAAGTATAGCCCAACCCACCCCCAAGCCACGGCAGCAACTGCGCAGTTAGCAGAGCACGCGGTCATAAGTGCGTAAAGAAGAAGAGTATTACCTTTTTGCAGGGTTCAGGGGATCTCGTAGTCGAGCCGTCTCGACTAGAGCCTTCTTACTTGTTTTTATTTATTAAACATGTATAAGAATAAATACATATGTATGCATATAAACATACATGATATATGCATGGGGGAAGTACATTTGGCAGTCTACAAGGCCGAACAAATCTAAGACCGTTCCCACAATTCTAAGGCCGAGGTCCACAAGAATAACAAACTGCAAGTGTTGGGCCCTGCAATTGCTACAGGCAGCAAAAGTTTCGCACACTGTCACATAAATGCTCATACATGTGACAAGACACAGTAAATGTGTGTGTGCATGCTCATCGCGAAAAAGTAATGCCTATGCATATCAGCGCTTTCATACCCTTCCCAAAAATCTTTACGAAAACACTAAAATTTTGCATTAGCATGGCAAAGCCGTTTAAGAGTTCGGCATACTCTTACTAAGAATGGCAGACGGGATCGTCGCGAATTGCCACTCGCGAACAAATTTCAATTTTTGTGGGCAACTGGCTTGTGCTTGCATAGAGTGTGATAGAGAGAGAAAAAAGAGAGAGGGAGAGTAAAGTAAAATAGCGCATAGAAAATGCTCATATGAAAATATGACCATCCCGGTCGACCGCAGGCAGCGCAATGACTTTGTCGTTTCATATTTTGACTGCCCGAGCTCGAATTGCCCAAACCGAACAAATACGAAGTTGTGCGGCAATTCGATCATAATTTTGCCTTGAAAAAAGTTTGTTCTAGTTGTCCAGTCTATGTGTTGTATGGTTAGTGTCTTTGCGTAACCTACAGAGTCTTTTAACAGTGAGTGTAACATACTTTTAACACTGATGTCATTTCAACTTTTTTCCAGCTATATCTGGCTGTTTTGGAAATGCGTTTGCGGGAAAAATTTGAAAACAGCGGGCAGCGGGAATTCTAGCATTTTTAGCAAATTGAAATTTTTTTTTTTTTTTTCATTCAAGTTTTTTCTATCGCATTTGTTGATTAAAATCTTATAAATGTAAGTCTATTTCACTTAAAAATTGCTTATGCAAAATTGTGAAATTCGTAGCGATGCCGAAAGTAATTCACAAACAACAAGTAAGAAAGCTGTAGTCGAGACTGCTCGACTACGAAATCCCCTGAGCCCTTCTTCGAACGAATAATATTCCAAGAATTATTCGATTCGTTTCTGCACGCATAGACGCTGATCTACGCTTGTAGGCATGTATGTGTGTATGCATGTGTGCAAGCATTGCAAGCGTCTTGCTGTCTCGCTGCCTTTGTTGCTGCGTCGCATGGGTTTTGATGAGAAAACTTTGATGATTAATAATTCTGTTTCTAGATGGACAATCGTATTAATTTCTTCAGATTATGATTATGATATTCATATCTATATGCAAAACCAAACTGCATGTCTCTAGTATTTGAAATGCATTTTTTTCACATTTGGGGGTGGTGGGGCGAAGTGGGGACTTGAATCCAAAATCTGACAAAAACCGAAATTGTAATAAATTAGTATCTATATATATGCAGAAGACTTGGAGACTCTAACTCCAAAAATGAATTAGCTAGAATTTTATAACAGGTTCCCGATAAGTTCGTTTATCGATAACTTTTCAAATATACAAGTTATCGAATTTCTGAAACAAACTCGTACTGCGCGTGCAATATACGAACCTAACACAAAAAGAATGAACTCTCTAGCTTTTGTATCTTCGGAAATCGATGCGTTCATACATACGGACGGACGGACGGACGGACGGACGGACGGACGGACGGACGGACGGACGGACGGACAGACGGACAGAGCTATATCAACTTATTTTTTTATGCTGATCAAGAATATATATACTTTATGGGGTCTGCCACGCCTCCTTCTGCCTGTTACATACATTTAACAAAACCATTATACCCTGATTTCCCATTTTCAATGGGCTCAGGGTATAAAAAGTCAGAGATATATGGCTGCAGAGCAAAGAGTTTAAGGAGTGGCTGACGAAGGATCCCACAGACTTAACACGGGCGTATTGTAGCTACTGCAAGTGCAGCATAATTATGTGATTTGCGTGCACACATTGCTACAAAAAAGCACATAGGTTCGATGAGCGGCTTTGTGCAAAAAAAAAAAAAAACAAAATACAATTTAGTGAAAAGGCAATAAAAACAACTGAGCAGGAGGCAGCGCTTTGCCTATTCGTTGCACAGCATAGCGCAATCGCTCCTGTTAATCATTTAAGTGAACTTTGCCAACAAAAGTTCGATGACAGTAGCACCGCGATAACAAAGATATTGATAACATAGTATTATTGGATAATACCACTAACCATACAACACATAGATTGGACAACTGGAACAAGTTAATGTGCACACTTATTTTTTGACATTAGAACCCCCTCAACTTCGTATTTGCTCGGGTTTTTACTTTTAGGGTCGGGAGAAAAAAATTTCGGATGGCAAAATCATTTCGCTTTGAGCGCTCAACGGTGATGGTCGATTTTCAAAAAAGGCCTGACATGTGCCGCTATTTCCCTTGCTCTCTTTCTCTTTCTGCCCTATGCTTTTTACTCTCTGCTCCCTTCTCACAAAAATATATATATGCTGGCACAAACAGCAAGCATCTCACAAAAATTGAAATTTCTTCTCGACGCGATCCCATTGGTTCCCTTCTGAGCGAAGGGTATACCGAATTCTTAAACGGCGTTGCCATGCTCATGCAAAATGTTAGCGTTTTCATGATTATTTGTGGAAAGGGTATGAAAGTGTTGACGTGCATAGCGAATATTATTTCTCGATGACCATACACACACACATTTACACTTCCTCGCTATATGTGTAAGCATTTATGTGCTTGTGTGCGATAGATATTCTTGCTGCCTGTAGCAGCACTATTAGAACCCCCAGCAGTTGATGTTCTTTCGGTTGGGTAGGTGATTTGAGCTTGCATACACACACACATTTACACTTCCTCGCTATATGTGTATGCTTTTATGTGCCTGTGTGCGATACACTTGCTGCATGTAGCACACAATAAGTGTGCACATTAACTTGTTCCAGTTGTCCAGTCTATGTGTTGTATGGTTTGTGATAATACATTCATTCTTGAATAAAAAAAACAATATATAAAAATCAGTTTTTTTTTCCGCTTTTTTCCCCGGGGATTCAGCTTTTTTTTTTTTAGCTGTTTTCTTGAGTCGATTTAGCTGTTTTGGCGTTCCAAAAAATGACATCACTGACTGTTAACACATGCACATATGCATGTGCATATGTAGAAGTACCACACGCGCACTTTTGTATATGATCACTTGTTTCCATGAATAAATGCTCATATTATATAAAGACATACATACATATGTACCCATATATGTATACAATAATATACACACTTATATGTACAGTGGCTCACAGCTTATTTCAACCAGCACCTTATAAAAAGGTTTGTTGGGCTATAAAATCTAAACTATTGGCAATATCCCAAAAATTTAAACGCAGATTGTTAGTGTGATGTTTGAACTATTACAAAATCAACTCATTTATTTAAAAAAAAAAAACATTTTTTCATTATTTAATAATGTTTAAAAACTCAGCTTATTTCAACCACAAACTTTGCAGCTGATGAAAGATCCGTTATTTTGCAATGCAACGGTAGATTCTTCTCCTATGCTTTATACACTGTTTTCGCAATGTGATGAAATAAATTTGTGCTGAATTTTGAAAGCGGATCTTGCAGAAAAATTAATTTAGCAAAATGAGCAGCGGGAACTTGTTCTGAAACACTATAAAAATGGTCTTTCCCGTAGAAAAATTGCTGATATGGTTGGACTGAGTGATTCTACAGTTCAAAGCATCATATACCGTTTTGTCCGTGAAAATAGAACCCACGATAAAGGTAGAAATGCCCCAAACAAAATTTTTAATCCCACGGACGAGCGCTATATTGTGAGAAAAATCCGGGATAACCCAAGACTATCTGCAGAGTACCACGCAAGAAGCATTTTATAAGCGACAAAAACAAATATGGTAGTTAGCCAAAACGGTGGTCACACCAAGTGTTAATTTGTTGGTTTTTTAAGTTATTATAATGTTAAATAATGTTATTTCATAAGTGGTTGAAATAAGCTGTGGAACTGACTTGGTCTAATTTTTTAGTTTATAAACAATATTAAATAATGAAAATATATTTAAAGAATAAATGAATTGATTTTGTAATAGTTCAAACATCACACTAACAACCTGCGCTTACATTTTTGGGATATTGCCAATAGTTTAGATTTTATAGCCCAACAAACTTTTTTAAGGTGCTGGTTGAAATAAGCTGTGAGCCACTGTATGTACGTACAGTGCGATCTTACTAATTTTTGACTTTGAAGAAGGTTATCATGTTACGAAGAATTAGTTAAATTATTTTTTACTGAGTGGCATGATGTTAAAGTTTTCTGCAAATTTAAACTTTCTTTTTACTGAAACTGCATCAACTATATCAAGAAGAATTAAATTAGCGCATCAGCATGGCTTCAAAGCAGTGGAAATACCATATCCTGATGGGGAACTTCTTGAAGTTACAAAAGCAATCAAAGATACTGGAGTAGTAGTTAGTCTTATAAATATTTCAGTTGGTAAGTGCCAGTACAAGCATACTTACTGCGTACGTGTATACCCATGTACATACATATGTATGTATGGACAATGTACATATACATAAGTATGTATGTACAGTGGCTCGCAGCTTATTTGATACAGTGCGATTTTTCGACTTTACGCTCTCTTCTTTAATATCGAAAGGAGATAAGATTTAAGTTCCTCTACAGTCTACTATATTATAGACCGCTTTAATCAGAAGAATCCTCCAAAAAATAAAATCAGAAAGACAATTAAATTTTCACTGATTGCGACTAGTGCTACATAGTTCGAAAAATGAAAGTTAACTATTTTTTTTTACAGTTGGGTGAAGAAGTGAAAAATGAACTGGGCAGAAACGAGTGCTATACGGCCTAGTAGCTTGATAAAAGCCGTTTAAAATAAGAGTGATTTAACCAGACTAGGCTTTTATTAGGAACAAATTTTGAAGAATTCGCGATTTGGAGTAATTGTTATTTCTCGGTGGAGTCAATATTTAATATTGTTGGCTCTGGCGGGATGTTTTATGTGTGGAGAAACCTGAATACTGAGCTCAACAAAGAGAACCTTTACGCAACAGTGAAGCCGACACTGTCTATTAAAAATGGGAAATCAGGGTATAATGGTTTTGTTAAAAGAATGTAACAAGCAGAAGGAGGCATAAAGTATATATATTCTTGATCAGGGTGACGAGAAAAGTTAATATATCCATGTCCCTCTGTCCGTATGTTTGAACGCGATTTCCGAAGATATAAGAGCTAGAGAGTTCTAGTTGTATTAGGTCCGTGTATTGCACGCGCAGTACGAGTTTGGTTTAGAAATTCTATACCTTTTATATTTCCAAAGCTATCGATAAAACACTTGATCGGGAATTAGTTATAAAATTATATCTAATTCATCTTTAGAGTTAGAGTCTCCAAGTCTTCTGTATACTAATTTAATACAGTTTCGGTCCCCCAATACCCCCCACACCCCCAAATGTTTAAAAAATATATTTCAAATACTAGTGACATATAGTTTGGACATAAAAATATTAATGTCATGATCATAATCTGAAGATTTGATTACGATTATCCGTCTAGAAACGTCTATTAATCAAAGAATTTATGGCAGCAAAACCAACGCGGCCCAGCAAGAGAGGCATGCTTACACACATAGAAGCGTATAAGCGTAGATCAGCGAATGTGTGTGTTCGTGGGATTTCGTAGTCGAGCAGTCTCGACTACTGCTTTCTTACTTATCATACACCTAATCCATTGAAAATGGGAACTCAGGTATAATGGTTTTGTGAAAATGTATGTAATAGGCAGAAGAAGACATCGCAGGCCCCATAAAGTATATATTCTTGATCAGCATAAAAAAATAAGTTGATCTAGCCCTGTCCGTCTGTCCGTCCGTACGAACGTCGAGATTTCGGAAACTACAAAAGCTAGAGAGCTGAAATTGTACATCCCATTTAGCTACATTTAGATACTCTTAATCTAATCTGAAAATTTAATTTAGGTCGTCCATTTAGAAATAGAGTTATAAGCGTCCAAATTTTAGCCCAACCTACCTCACGCCACGGCAGCTACTGCGCGGTTAGCAGAGCGCGCTCATACGTTCGTAAAGAAGAAGAGTATCTTTTTTTTCAGGGTTCAGGCTAGAGCTAGAGAAGGCTAGAGTTTAAATAAAACATTTTATTTTAGAAAACATGGAAGAGTCCTCTTTAAAATGGCGATATAGTTTATGGTTTTTGAGTTACAGCAAGAGAAAATTTTAAAATTGAAGTGTATCAACTGTACATAAATGCACATATGTAAATACCTAGCAAGCTATGTATGTATGTTCTCGTAGACATTCAGATTACATACTTATAATGTATATATGAACATAAATATGTATGAATGTATGTACATACGTTAATTAATTTTTCATATATTTTGCCATGTGTATTCCAGTCAAAACGAACAATGACCTAAAATATGGCTCTACAAGCGTTCCAGGTGAAGAAGAATTGTTTCGGAAACAGTTAAGTGAAACAATAGAATTTGCGAAAACGATTAATTGCAAGAAGTAAGTGAATATATGAATATACATATATACATATATATGCAAATTAATCAACTTGCCTTTGCAAGTTAATAAAAAAATTATTTTATTATAGTGAACGTAGTGTTCTTTTATTAAACTCCAAATTCGAACTGAAGTACAAAAATGATCTTATGCTGCAAGTCAGCTAATGTTTATGTTAAAGCTTCCCTCATTAAAGCTCAAAGCTCCAAAGCTCGAAAGCTCACAAGAGTGGCTTACGTGATTCTATATCGGAATTGTGAAATTATGAATTGTTTATATTAAAGCTTGGTTGCTAACTCAAAGAGCCCTTGGAAACTGCGCAGAGATTCTTATGTTTATGTTGAGGCCAAAACTGCTGACTCTGTGGGAATAGGGAATATTTATGTTTCAGCCGAGTGGCGTGATACTATAAGTTGTTTGTGATTGGGGAGACTGAGTTATGCTATTTGAAAGTTGTTTACATTTATCATAAGAGTCGCTTGAGTAGCTGGGTGATAACTCCCCCCTTTCTTAAGAAGAATCGTCCCTGATTCTTAACGATTTCTCATAAGAAATTCAATTTGGGTGTTTATGGCATTTAGCATATCAGGGTTTTGAATTTGAATATTTTGATCGTTTAAGGGCCTTGAAAATAAGAATTTAATAGGATTGAGATTGTTCTTTGAACAAAATTTGAGAAGCTTTATCATAATGAATATAAAAATTATTACAAATATAATAAACGTAATTTTTGTATGATTATTTTCTAATTCTATTACAATTTTTGATAAAGTATTTGTATTTTCTAATCGTAACTCGGTGTCATTAGAAGGTTGATAATCAGTGATTAAATAATCTGTAAATTTGTTATGTTTTACATAGTTGAGCAATTTTTCTTTTTGGTTTGTGTAAGTAATGTTATTTATGGTTACAATGGTTTTGAAAGTTATGAGATAGGTACCTGTAAGCCAGGTATTATTAACGCAGTTTTTTCCTGATACTAAAATGGCGCCATCTGTTATTACTTCTATTGGCTTGTTTTTTTCTGATATTTTCGTACAGCTAGTGAATTCTTTATTAACTAAATTTATGAAGCAATTCTTTTCGTAAACAATTTGAGCAAAAGTGTTATAAATTTCTCTTTTAAAATTTTTAATGCGATAAAAGGTATTCTTACATTTAGTAATTTTATTGTCTATGAATAATTTTCCATCTGATTGGGAAACTGCTTTAGCATGATATAATTTACACTTATAATTTATAGTTGGGTATTTTATAAAAACTATAATTAAACCTTGGTATGAGATAATTGAAAAAGAGGATATGTCCAAGAGGTCGATAAGAGTAATATTAAATGTTTCATGATTAAATATGTTTATCATGTCTTGTTTATTTAAAATTTTTGGGTTTATTATGTTGGCTTTTGAAAATGTAATAGTGTCTAGCAGATTTTGCAGGTCAAGTGATAATAGTTTGAGACGGTATTTTTTTAATAAGATTTCTTGATCGAATCTAATGTTTTTTAAAAGATTTGTAATTTTAGTAACTTCTTTGAAAATTGCAGAATTAATTTGATTTTGTATATTATTATTTTCAATGAGATCATTTATTTTATTCTGAATTGTTAGCATGTCATCATGATCTGGTGTTCCTGTAATCCATTTAAAAATAGTACCTAATTCGTTTATACTTCGCTTAGAGACCTTATGAGGTGTAAGTTGAGAAAGAAGGGTTTTAATTAAATTTAGTTCCATTGTTATTTCCCAGTCAATAGTGTTGTTTTTATTATCAAAAAATGTTAGCTCTCTTTCAAATATATCATTATAAAAACTTAAATTAGTAACGTGAAAAACTTCTCCAAATGTTTCGTATAGTAAAAAATTATCAATATCCTCAAGTAAAACATAATCGTCATTTGAGTAGTTTATGATATCGAGGCGGCAAAAAGGCAATAAAATAATTAGCACGTACAAAATGATCATGCTAAAAACAAAAACAAAAAAAATTTATTAGGATTTTATATTATCTTTATGGATTATACGGTCTCTATTATTTATTTTAACTGTATTTCCTAGATCTTCTTTAACTACTTGTTTTTTATATTTGGGTTGTAGTTTATTTCGTTCGCCATGTTTCTTTTCATAAATGATTTCGCCTACTTGGTAATTTTTTGGTATTCGTTTTTTGTTATGGTATTCTAGCATTTTGGATTGCGCTGATTCTAGCTTTGCGGATAATTCAGAGTTATCTATTTTGTTAAATAAAATTTCATATGGTTTTTGTTGGGTTGTTGATTGTATTGTGTTGTTATATTCTCTAACTGCACGGTATATAACTTCAGAATAATCAACTAATTTAAATTCTTCTTGGATGCATCGAGAAATTTCGATGAGTGTTGAATGAACTCTTTCTACTTGGCCGTTACTTAAGCTGTGTCTGGGATCTGTATAATAAATGTCTATACCTGAACGGGACATTGTTGATTTAAATTGTGCTGATGAAAAACTAGGTTCGTTGTCTAGCATTATTGATTTAGCGAATGGAAAGATTTGGATCAGTTCTAATACTTTATTGGCTATATCGGATTTGTTATGGATTTCTTTAATAACTAGAAATTTTGAATAAGCATCAATGCAAGTGATAAATGATAATTTTTGAGCATAAAAAATGTCTATGTGTAATTGTTCACCTTCTGTTTTTGGAATGGGTGCTTTGGAAATAAGTATTTGTTTTGGATTTCTATCGTATTTATTTTTATTACAGATTTCGCAATGTCGTATGTATTGTTTAAGAGTTTTGTATAGCGTTGGCCAATAATAATACCTAAGAATTTGCTTAAGGTTTTCGTCGAAACCTCTATGAGCTCGAGCATGTGTTTCTTCTATAATAATTTCTTGGTCGTTTTTATTTTCGATATCTAAGACGAATTTTCTGGTAAAGAGAAATTTATTTGTGAATGTATTTCTTATTGTATTCTGTATTTCGTATAAATCTTCAAGACTGCAATGGATTCCTGTCGTTATTTTTGGCTGTAAAAATTCTTTAAGTATTTGGATTAAATTATCTACTGTATCATATTCTATGATGTGTCTTATTTTATTGAAGGGTTCGCATTTTTCATGAATAGTAAATTTATTTTTTGAAATAAGTAGTTGCTGTTTAAACTGATTCAGTGGTTTTTTTGTTTCTTCAAATATGTACTCATGGCTGCTGTCAGCTGAATGTACAGTTTCGATATCGGATAAGGATTCATTGTCGGATGAGGGTTCATTTTCGGACATTTGATTACTTTCAGTAGTAATGTTGTTTATTTCTATTCTGGATAAAGCATCAGCAACAACGTTCGTTGACCCTGGTTTGTAAAATATAGTAGGAGAAAATTCCTCAATAAAGGCATGCCATCTTTTCATTTTTGAATTAGGGTTTCGTGCAGAAACCGCGAAAGAAAGTGGTTGATGGTCTGTTTGGATTTCTAAATTTGTAATACCATATAAGTAATTACGAAGACTTTTTAATGCCCAGACTATGGCATATAATTCTCTTTCGTTTGTTGCATAATTTCTTTCTGTTTTATTTAATGTTTTTGAAATGAATGTGATTGGTTTGTTTTCTTGCGAAAGGACAGCGCCTATAGCGATGTCAGAAGCGTCTGTAGTAAGAACAAACTTTTTAGAATAGTCTGGCTGAGTTAGTTCAATCCTTGCAACTAAGTGTGATTTTAAACTTTCGAATGCTGAATGAGCTTCATCGTCTAGAGATATTTTTGTTTTTTTCGACATGTGTCTTGAAATCATACCGTTGTGTCCTTGTAATAGTTTTGTGAGGGGCTTTGCTATATTTGCGTAATTTTGTACGAATTTCCTGTAGTAGTTAGTTAAACCTAGAAAACCTCGTAATTCTCTCAAGTTAGTGGGAGGAGGATATTTTATGATAGCTTCTATTTTTTTCGGGTCAGTTGTGATAATATTGTGAGACACTACATATCCTAGGAATTCGATTTCCTTTTTAAAGAATTTGGATTTCTCTAGAGATATCTTCATATTTGCTTTAAATAATATTTCGATAATTTCTTGTAAGTCATTGAAGTGTTGCTCGATATTTTCTGAGAAAACTATTATATCATCTATATAGATGTGGCAAATTTTACCGATTTTATCACGTAATATATTGTCCATAGCTCTTTGAAATATGCTTGGCGCGTTCGCAAGTCCAAATGGCAAGCGAAGAAATTCATATTTTCCATTATTGATGGAAAAAGCGGTTTTCTCAATATCTGTGCTTTTCATTAAAATTTGATGAAAACCAGATTCTAAATCAATAGTTGAAAAGAACTTGGCTTTACCTAGGTTAGATAATATTACCGATGGATCTGGCATCGGATATCTATCTGGGATTGTATTATTATTTAGTTTTTTGTAATCAATAACTAATCTGTGCTTTTGTGTTCCATCTTCATTAAAGCCCTTTTTTCCTACAACCCATACTGGAGAGTTATATGGACTTTTGCTTGGCCTTATTATGTTTCGTCTAACATCCTATTTATTTCCTTATTAACAAAGTTGTTAACTGAATGTGGATAAGGATATTGTTTACTGTAAATTGGAGTGTCGTTTATTGTTCTGATTTCACCTCTAATATCTGTTCTAAAAGGAAGAGATATCTGTATTTGAGAGTGTTTGATTTTTATTTCTTGAATGATTTGTTCTTCAAGGGTTGTGAGATTGGCCATTTCATCAATGGAATGATTAACTTTTAAATGATTTACTTCGCATATTGAAGTGCTTGTAGAGGATACTGACAATTTTCGTTGTCTGCTCTTTTTAGCTTTCTTCTTTTTTATATGCTTGTTTTTATTGAGATTTTCGTTAATCGCTTTATTTTTTATATTTGGGTAATCAGAGTCAGTTGATGACGCTGATTGTATGTCAGATACATTGAATAATGTATTTGATTTAAAAGTTTCATTTTTTAGATAAGGAGTGATGAAATACTCCTTGTCTGGATTTTCATTTATCAAATTAATCGTTTCTGTTTTATTATTATAATGCAGTGTACCTTTTGATAGGTCAATTATTGCATTAATAGCTTTTAGTAAATTATAACCGATTAACAAATCTGCTTCTAGATTATCGATTTCATAAAATCTATAACGTTTACCGAAAATATTTATATTATGAGAATGTGTTATGATACTGTATCCATTGACAGTTTTTACTCTTTTTTTAATAACTAACTCTTCTGGGATTATCGTATATGCCTTTTTTAATATAACAAGCTGTAGCGCCTGTGTCTATTAGTACCTTTAAGGTTTTGTTTATTTTTTATCTATTCTGTAGATGAATGGGAGCTCTCCCCTTGCTCCTCTAAAAAATGGTCCTCCTGAATGTTATTTACGCGCATAATCTTTTTCGGTTGTTGAGCTGTTTGAGTAGAAATACTCTTTTGTTTGCCTGTTCTAAAATTGGATTCTGTTGGAAAGATGGGTTTTGTATTTGAACGGATCTATCTACATCCATTGGTTCTTGAGGGGGTTGGGGGTTAGATTGAGTTTGATTTTGCGAATTCTGATTGAAGCGTAAATGATTGTCATATTTTTTATTGGATTGATTTGATTTATTATATTTTGGTTGTTCGTTTTTGTTTGCATTGAACTGTTGTATATTAACGGAGTGATTATAAGCGAAATTAGCTCTTTGATAATTTGCTTCTAGCTCTTGGGCTTTAGCCAAGGCGTTGGGAAGGTTTTCTGGTTTAAGAGAAAACAAAATATTTGATAAAGATCCGTTAAGGCCTGTGATGAAAACTCGCAAAGCGTTTTCTCTGTTTTTATTATTTAATTCGGTAATTACATTGGCTTTGTCGCCATATGTCATAATAGTTTTGTTTATCAGCTGGGTTAATTTTTTATTAACCAGGTTATAATATTCGAGAACCGATAAGTTGCCCTGTCGTAAGACACTTAATTCTTGTTCTAAAATGTGCATCGGACGCCTGTCACTATATGCAAAATCTAATCTGGCAAGTATTGCCTCAAAGTTAAGTACGGTACCGTGATTAGTTAGGATATCATTTGCCCTACCTGTGACTTTGTTTCTAAGTATTGTTAAGGCACCTACATATTTTCTACTGCCCTCTTTATACATTCGCATAGCACCGCAAGCTGCTTCACGCCAGCTTACATATGCGTTTTGGTTTCCTGAAAACTCAGGTAAGGATTTAACTATATCGAATGATTCGTCGCAACGAATTGTATCATTGATGACTGTTGCTTTAAATTCTTGTTCGTTGTTGGAAGACAACGTTAACTGAGCTTTTAATTCTGTAATTTGTTCTTGAAGCACTCTGGTTTGATTTGCAATTAATTGAGCTATTATTTCTGCTGTAAGATTGTTAGCCATTTTTGAATTATTTGTATTTGCTTTTAAATTTGAAAATTTTTCAATTAACTCGTCCAGGTTTAGTACAATTATTAAACACAAAAAATTTTTTAAATTTAGCTTAATGAGTAATTATAAAGATTATAAAGATTCTCAATCGCTCACGTAGTGGTACTTCTTCCTTTGGGTTAGGGTGGATCGGGTCGTCCTTCCTTCCTTCCTTCCTTCTTTATTGTCTTGTCACTGGTTTTGGGTGGCGACCTTTTGGTTCGGTCACACAGCACGATCTTTTCGTCTTAAGCTGCCTTTTATTTAGGCAGGCACAAACTTTTGTCGTTTTTAAATTCAGTTTTTTGTTTTAAGTCATGTGACTTTTATTAGCGTTGTTGTGATTTTTAATTTAAATTTTGGGTTGAAGCACAAGCTGTTTCTTTTTTATTTGAAACTTTTTAATGCACTTTTTGTTTGAGTTCTAGAAACTTGATGTTTCTTTTTGAGTTTAATTTTTTGACACTTTTTATTTCACTTTTAGTTCGGCGGCGTACGATTACATAAAAAGATGTAGTTTCTTTTTATGTGTTTTTTATTTAACGTATGCCCCACGTTGGGCGCCAATTAATCAACTTGCCTTTGCAAGTTAATAAAAAAATTATTTTATTATAGTGAACGTAGTGTTCTTTTATTAAACTCCAAATTCGAACTGAAGTACAAAAATGATCTTATGCTGCAAGTCAGCTAATGTTTATGTTAAAGCTTCCCTCATTAAAGCTCAAAGCTCCAAAGCTCGAAAGCTCACAAGAGTGGCTTACGTGATTCTATATCGGAATTGTGAAATTATGAATTGTTTATATTAAAGCTTGGTTGCTAACTCAAAGAGCCCTTGGAAACTGCGCAGAGATTCTTATGTTTATGTTGAGGCCAAAACTGCTGACTCTGTGGGAATAGGGAATATTTATGTTTCAGCCGAGTGGCGTGATACTATAAGTTGTTTGTGATTGGGGAGACTGAGTTATGCTATTTGAAAGTTGTTTACATTTATCATAAGAGTCGCTTGAGTAGCTGGGTGATAACTTGCATGTATATATAAGTTAAGCGCTCCCACACTACGCGATTAGCGATTAAGTGCGCTGAATTACATATGTACATACATATGTATGTACACATACAAATAAAATATTTTATATAATTTTGTATAATTTAGGAACAATAGGACTAAACTCCGTCTCGTCCGAATATAAACAGAATACAATCCGCTTCGTAGATTGTTTTCTCCTCTCGAATGCCTGATAGGAGAATTCAACCTATTACGCATCCTTTACTCCTCCCCTGATCTCTATATCAGGGTGATTTTTTTTTAAATAACAAGCGATATGAAGATAATCCGTTGCTTGCAGTATTATCGTTCCTATTAAGCACTATCACTAACCATACAACACATAGACTGGACAACTAGAACAAACTTTTTTCACGCACAAAAATATGAGCGAATTGCCGCACAACTTCGTATTTGTTCGGTTTGGGCAATTCCAGGTCGGGCAGTCAAAATATGAAACGACGAATTAATTGCGCTGCCAGCGTTCGACCGGGATGGTCATATTTTCATATGAGCAGTTTCTATGCGCTATTTTATTTTACTCTCCCTCTCTCTTTTTTCTCTCTCTATCTCACTCTATGCGAGCACAAGCCAGTTGCCCACAAAAATTGAAATTTGTTCGCGAGTGGCGATTCGCGACGATCCCGTCTGCCATTCTTAGTAAGAGTATGCCGAACTCTTAAACGGCTTTGCCATGCTCATACAAAATTTTAGTGTTTTCGTAATAATTTTTGGGAAAGGTATGAAAGCGCTGATGTGCATAAGCATTACTTTTTCGCGATGAGCATGCACACACACATTTACTGTGTCTTGCTACATGTATGAGCATTTATGTGACTGTGTGCGAAACTTTTGCTTCCTGTAGCAATTGCAGGGCCCAACACTTGCAGTTTGTTATTCTTGTGGACCTCGGCCTTAGAATTGTGGGAACGGTCTTAGATTTGTTCGGCCTTGTAGACTGCCAAATGTACTTCCCCCATGCATATATCATGTATGTTTATATGCATACATATGTATTTATTCTTATACATGTTTAATAAATAAAAATTACTATAACTAATTTAGTAACATAGCCCCCAAATTGCAATTGCAGGGCCCAACACTTGCAGTTTGTTCTCTTGCTACATGCGCGATTCAGTAGTTTGTCTATTTCGTATGGTTTGAATTGTAGAGTGACTGTCAAATGAGCCTTTACGGCTTGCAGCAGTCATTTTGGCAATAATGAGTACATGGTGTATTCTGACATTTGTCAATACATATAAATTTCCAGATCCACTTAAATCGTTTAAGCCCGTTCAAAAAATTTTTGGGGGCTATGTTACTAAATTAGTCATAGTAATTTTTATTTATTAAACATGTATAAGAATAAATACATTTGTATGCATATAAACATACCTGATATATGCATAGGGGAAGTAAATTTGGCAGTCTACAAGGTCGAACAAATCTAAGACCGTTCCCACAATTCTAAGGCCGAGGTCCACAAGAACAAAAAACTGCAAATGTTGGGCCCTACAATTGCTACAGGCAGCAATAGTTTCGCACATAGTCACATTGTTCAAGCATGAACATGGCACATAAATAAATATATTAAACAAGTAAGAAAACTCTAGTCGAGAGTGCTCGACTAGATAATACCCTGAACCCAATTTTAATAAAATAAAATAATAATCTGTACTGTGGTTTGGTTTTTTTGTAATTATCTTGAAAATGCATCAATTTTAGTGCTGAAAATGGCAAAAAACTTCTTTATTTTGACAAATAGTTAAATATATTGCTCTTGATTAGTACTAAAATTAATCCGTTTTCAAGATAATTACAAAAAACCAGTGTCGAACGTGACAAAAAGTTGACTTTTCTGGAGAATTACCCATATGGATAAATCAGAAAGTATACATAAGAATATATGCGTGTAACGTTCAAAATGTACATATGTACATGTATATATACATTGCGTTGCCAAAAAAAAAAAAAAAATAATAGATGGCGCTTATATTAGTTGAAATTCGAAAATTTTTATATTATTAAATATCATTAAAAATAGACCCAACAAATAGACGTTCTTCGATTAACACGCATCACCTTAATTAACACAGACACTTCATAATTGTAAAAGCAATATATCAAAGCCATTCAAAGCTGTAATAGCCATAATTAATAAGTTCACTGCTAAAGCGCCATCTAGCAAGCTTACATTCTTAGACCATGCTAGGCTAGTTTTAAAAGTACATGTGTTGCATACATACATATATAGGAAAACCGCAGATGTCACGTGCTTTTGTTATTTGGGCAAACTTTCTGTTCATTATTTTCTGTTGACTTAACGGAATAAAATATATATATATAATTGGCAATAACACCCCTATCGGAGCACAGCCTGATGCACAATTTGCCTCCACGCTTCTCTGTCCTGTGCGCGACTTCTCCAGTTGGTAACACCATTCAGGATTGCCTCCATCTGGTCCTTCCAACGGGTTCGAGGTCTACCCCTTCTTCGTTGTCCTCTAACTACCGCATCAAAAACCGAACGAGCTGGAGTGTTTTCCTCCATACGAGCAATGTGACCCAACCAACGAAGACGCTGAATATCAATTCGCTTGCCAATGTCAACATCGCCGTATAGCTCGTACAGCTCGTCGTTCCACCTGATACGATAGGTTTCGCCAACGCAAATTGGTCCAAAGATCTTGCGAAGAATCTTTCTCTCGAAGACACCAAGAGCAGCTGCATCTGACTGCGTCACGGTCCAGGCTTCCGCTCCATAAAGCAGCACTGGAATGATGAGTGTCTTGTAAAGGGTTACCTTTGTCTTTCGAGAGAGGGCTCTACTGTTCATTTGCCTACTGAGCCCAAAGTAACATTTGTTGGCAAGTGTAATTCTCCGCTTGATCTCCAGGCTGACATCATTTTTGTTGGTCACTGCAGTTCCCAAATAGACAAAGTCCTTGACAGACTCAAAGTTATAGTCTCCAGCAGTAAGGTAAGAGTCAAGACGCCGCGACTCTCTAGTACTGCACACCATAAACTTTGTTTTGCCCATGTTTACTGCAAGACCAACTTTAGCTGATTCCCTTTCGATAGCTCCAAAAGCCGCAGTTACGTCACGCTTGGTACGACCAATGATATCAATATCATCAGCGTAACAAGGAGCTGGACACATTTGTATCCCAGTATTGTGCCCATCCGATGCACTCCAGCTTTCCTTATTATACTCTCCATAAGTAAATTGAAGAGCACACAAGACAGCGAGTCGCCTTGTCTGAAACCCCGCTTGGTATTGAAGGTTTCGGATTGGTCATTTCCTACCTTGACAGAGCTGATGGTGTTGCTCAATGTCATGCTACAAAGCCGTATCAGCTTTGCAGGAATACCAAGCTCAGACATGGTAGCGTACAGGCTAGTCTCGCCGTGGGCTATCAAAAGCAGCTTTAAAATCGACGAACAGGTGGTATGTGTCGAATTGGCTCTCGTGTGTTTTCTCCAGGATTTGGCGCAATGTGAAGATCTGGTCAACTGTAGACTTGCCAGGACGGAAACCGCATTGATACGGACCTATCAATGCTTCAGCATATGGTTTCAGTCTCTCACACATTACGCTCGTGAGAACCTTGTATGCGACGGGAAGAAGGCTGATGCCACGGTAGTTGGTGCGTTGTGTTGCATCACCCTTCTTCAGGATTGGGCAGATCATACTGAGGTTCCAATCATCGGGCATGCTTTCCGTTAGCCATACGCTGCTGATAAGTTGGTGCATGTACCCTACCAACTCATCACCTCCAGCCTTAAACAATTCAGCCGGTAAGCCATCTGCTCCCGCGGCTTTATTGTTTTTGAGACGCTGTATAGCTGTCTCGACTTCCGTATGACTAGGGATGGGAACTTCAACACCATCATCTCTGATTGGGGTTAGTGGACCAACTTCGTCAAACTCATTCTCACTGTTTCCAGCTAAAAGACTCTCAAAGTGATCCCGCCATAACCTCAGTACAATCTCCGCATCAGTAACCAGGTTTCCATCGTCACTCCTGCAGGCAAGCGATCCATACTTATACCCTTGGGTCATGCACTTGACCCTCCGGTAAAAGTCACGGGCATCGTTCTTGCTTCTGCTACTCTCCATCTTCTCACACTCAAGCCTTTCCATCTCCCGCTTCTTCCTCCTGAAAAGGCGCTTCTCGTCTCGTCTCCGCGACCTATAAATATCCACCACCGCTCGAGTAGCTCCTGCTTGCAGCGTTCTTCCGTAGGCGGCGTCTTTTGCTGCAGTCGCTTCCCGACACTCCTGGTCGTACCATGGATTCCGGTTGGGAGGGCGTTGGTATCCAAGTACTTCCACAGCAGAGGCGTTTATGGCATTGGACATGTACGCCCACATATCCGTTGTATTTATAGGCGTTGAAGGGAGTTGGCCGAGTCGGCCCGAGAGTCGAGTGGAGAAGGCATCCTTATGTCGTTGTGATTGCAGCTTTTCGATGTCCAGCTTTCTTGGCATACCTTGACGTGAGACTTTCGCGACACACAGCCGTGCGCGTACCTTGGCTGCAACAAGGTAATGGTCAGAGTCGATGTTAGGACCCCGATAAGATCTCACATCAAGTATGATAGATGTATGCCTTGCATCGATCACAACATGATCAATCTGATTTCGCGTCAGACGATCAGGCGACAGCCAGGATGCCTTGTGGATGTTGAGGTGACGAAAACCTGTACTACGTACAATCATATTGTGTGCGGCCGCAAATCCTATTAGTCTAAGTCCATTGCTCGATGTGGACTCGTGCAGACTAAACGGGCCAACGGTTGCTCCAAAGATGCCCTCCCGCCCTTTTTTGGCGTTAAAATCTCCTAGAAGGATTTTAACGTCATGTGACGGGCAACGGCCATATGCTCGATCGAGCTCTGCATAGAAAGCATCCTTGGTAGCATCGTCTTTCTCTTCCGTCGGGGCATGCGCACAGATTAGGCTGATGTTGAAGAATTTGGCAGTTATTCGGATCGTCGCAATCCTCTCGCTAACAGGTGAGAAGTGCGAGGCTCGGTGCCGCAACTTGGGCCCTACGACGAAACCACAACCAAATTCATGCCTATCATTAAGACAACTGTAATAGATGTCACAGTTGCTTTTTCTTATGCGCCCCTGCCCTTTCCATCGCATTTCCTGGATAGCTGTGATGTCAGCCTTCAACTCATTGAGGGTATCCGCTAGTTGTTGAGCAGCACCGGGTCTGTACAATGTCCGTACGTTCCAGGTGCATACTCTCAAATCATTTCCCTTTTTCCGTTTGCCGTGGTCGTCAACGTTTTCCGGGTTCCTTTCCGAGGCTCCTCTTGCTTCATTCACTGATGAGTCTTTTTTCTATGGGTGGATATCAAGTCCTACGCCAAAACCTAATTTAAGGATTAGGATCCCGCCGCGCACTTTGGTTTATAACTCAACGGGGGCTGAGTCATAATCCAGGAGGAACCACGTGGAGGTAGTGTGTCGACTTGAGAAGAGCAAGAACAAGGATCGCACTGGCACTCACCAAGTTGAGCACAATCAGAAACTTTGCCTTGCCTGCTCTCCCCCATCCAATAAAATATAATTGAAACAAAAACACTTTCAGAAATTATGCTATTAAATATTTGAAATTTAAAAAAAAAAAACCGCACTTATTCACAATTAGTTAAACTACACTTTCAAAGGTATCAAATACAAAAGAATAAATAATAATAAAGAAAGAAAAAAAAAAAAATAATAATAAAATAAGAATAAGAAATCATGAAGGACTTAGGCGAGACTAGAACCTGCGACACCCCAATATTCGTCGCATCTGCCTAGCCACCTACACCACGGCTCACTTAAACCGCAGAGTAGCGAAAACGAATGAAATTCGCCATATACGAAAGCAACACTAAAGCAGTGGCTGAAAATACAAATACAATTCAAAGACAATTCTAACGCAATTCAAAAACAATTGTGATTCTTAGAATATACACGCATGGCAACATAGAAAACGGCCCAAGATTTTTTGTGTGTATGTGTGTGCACACGCATACGAAAATTGATTTGCATTGCTCAACGTTGCTTGCATTTCCATTCTTATTTTAATTGTTTTAAAATTTTTAAAATATACAATGGAAAGTAATGAGAGTTTCAGCATATGATCTACATATTCTATTTAACATTTTAGGTTTTTTTTTAGAAATCATTACTCTTTTACAATTAACTTTACATGCACAAATATGTACAAATGTATGTATGTATGTATGTACGATTGCAGCCACACGCTGATCTACGCTTGAACACATATACATACATACATACATACATATGTGTGTATGTATGTACATATGTGCGCCCGCAATGCGTCATGCTGTGTCGCTGCCTTGCTTGCTGCGCCACATGGGTTTTGATGAGAAAACTTTATAGACTAATAATTCTGTTTCTAGATGGACAATCATATTGATATGTTCAGGTTAAGATTATGATATTCATATCTATATGCCAAATCAAACTGTATGTCTCTAGTATTTGAAATGCATTTTTTACACATTTGGGGGTGGTGGGGCGAATTGGGAACCGGAATCCAAAATCTGACAAAAACCGAAATTGTATTAAATTAGTATCTATATATATGCAGAAGACTTGGAGACTCTAACTCTAAAGATGAATTAGCTAGAATTTTATAACTGGTTCCCGATAATTTCGTTTATCGATAACTTTGCAAATATATAGAAGTTATCGAATTTCTGGAACAAACTCGTACTGCGCGTGCAATATACGGACCTAACACAAAAAGAATGAACTCTCTAGCTTTTGTATCTTCGGAAATCGACGCGTTCAAACATACGGACAGACGGACGGACAGACAGACGGACATGGCTATATCAACTTTTCTCGTCACCCTGATCAAGAATATATATACTTTATGGGGTCTGCCACGCCTCCTTCTGCCTGTTACATACTTTTAACAAAACCATTATACCCTGATTTCCCATTTTCAATGGGATCATACATACATTTGTACATATTTGTGCATGTAAAGTTAATTGTAAAAGAGTAATGATTTCTAAAAAAAACCTAAAATGTTAAATAGAATATGTAGATCATATGCTGAAACTCTCATTACTTTCCATTGTATATTTTAAAAATTTTAAAACAATTAAAATAAGAATGGAAATGCAAGCAACGTTGAGCAATGCAAATCAATTTTCGTATGCGTGTGCACACACATACACACAAAATATCTTGGGCAGTTTTCTATGTTGCCATGCGTGTATATTCTAAGAATCACAATTGTTTTTGAATTGCGTTAGAATTGTCTTTGAATTGTATTTGTATTTTCAGCCACTGCTTTAGTGTTGCTTTCGTATATGGCGAATTTCATTCGTTTTCGCTACTCTGCGGTTTAAGTGAGCCGTGGTGTAGGTGGCTAGGCAGATGCGACGAATATTGGGGTGTCGCAGGTTCTAGTCTCGCCTAAGTCCTTCATGATTTCTTATTCTTATTTTATTATTATTATTTTTTTTTTTTTCTTTCTTTATTATTATTTATTCTTTTGTATTTGATACCTTTGAAAGTCAGTTTGTAGTTTAACTAATTGTGAATAAGTGCGGTTTTTTTTTTTCAAAAATTTCAAATATTTAATAGCATAATTTCTGAAAGTGTTTTTGTTTCAATTATATTTTATTCCGTTAAGTCAACAGAAAATAATGAACAGAAAGTTTGCCCAAATAACAAAAGCACGTGACATCTGCGGTTTTCCTATATATGTATGTATGCAACACATGTACTTTAAAAACTAGCCTAGCATGGTCTAAGAATTTAAACTTGCTAGATGGCGCTTTAGCAGTGAACTTATTAATTATGGCTATTACAGCTTTGAATGGCTTTGATATATTGCTTTTACAATTATGAAGTGTCTGTGTTAATTAAGGTGATGCGTGTTAATCGAAGAACGTCTATTTGTTGGGTCTATTTTTAATGATATTTAATAATATAAAAATTTTCGAATTTCAACTAATATAAGCGCCATCTATTATTTTTTTTTTTTTGGCAACGCAATGTATATATACATGTACATATGTACATTTTGAACGTTACACGCATATATTCTTATGTATACTTTCTGATTTATCCATATGGGTAATTCTCCAGAAAAGTCAACTTTTTGTCACGTTCGACACTGGTTTTTTGTAATTATCTTGAAAACGGATTAATTTTAGTACTAATCGAGAGCAATATATTTAACTATTTGTCAAAATAAAGAAGTTTTTTGCCATTTTCAGCACTAAAATTGATGCATTTTCAAGATAATTACAAAAAAACCAAACCACAGTACAGATTATTATTTTATTTTATTAAAATTGGGTTCAGGGTATTATCTAGTCGAGCACTCTCGACTAGAGTTTTCTTACTTGTTAAAATTTCAAGTTTCTAGCTTTAATAGTGTCAAACCTTACCCCTTACTTAATATTTCAGAATTCATTTGATGGCAGGAGTGGTGATTAAAAAATTGGAGTGCGAGCATTATGATACCTATGTGTCTAATTTAAAAAAAGCTGCTGATATCTTATTGGTCAATAATATGATTGGCGTAATAGAACCGATAAATAAATATGCCATTCCATCATATTATATGGACTCCTTTGTCAAAGGTAAGTGGTAGTTGACGAAAATTATTTCAATTTATATGTATACACTTATAGGCTTACTTATATATATATATTTTTTTTTTAATTTTTATTTTTTATACTTTGTTCCCAAAAAAAAGGAAAAAAGTATATTGGGTTTGTGCAATGTCCGTCTTGCTGTCCGTCTGTCCGTATGAACGCAATATTTTTCGGCGCTATTAGAGCTAGAGACTTGAAATTTTAAACATATACTCATATATGCTCCCGAATTATAAAGTGTTAAAATTTTCCCGATCCGCCCACTAGGGGCGTGGCGAATCGGAAAACTCTCCCGCCCATAGTCAACTTATCATACTAGAGATGAGCTAGAGAGTTGCAATTTGGAACGTATACTTGGATTTGACAATCCAAGTTAAAAAAGCTATGGCGGATATATCTACGCCCATTGGGGGCGTGGCAAATCGGGAAAAAACGTATCTTCTACACCGTTAAAGCGAGAACGGTGAAATTTTGCCTGTGAGTTAATGTTATGATTCTAAGAAGATCGATCAAATAGTTATATGTCTACGCCTATTGGGGGCGTGGCAAATCGGACCTGAATATATAGTGATTTTTCAAATTGTGCTATATTTTGAGCACTAATGACACTAGAGACTTGCAATTTTGCATGTATACTCGGGTTGACAACCCAAGATCAATAAGCTATGGTGGATATATCTACGCCTACAGGGGGCGTGGCAAACGGCAAAAGTTTATATCTCCTATAGTTTTAGAGCTAGAAGCTTGAAATGGATGGTTGAGTTACTAATATCCTCCTCTATCGATGACCCAAAAATAATTTGTCAGCCTCTTTGGGGGCGTGGCATATCGAAAAATACCCTGTAATATTCGCATTTTTGAAATGTAAGCAACCAAATTTTGCATTCATGTTAGCCTCGGCTCTTTCTAAGAACTGGCAAAATTATGCGTCTACGCCCACTGGGGGCGTGGCAAATCGGCAATCGGCAAAGAAGTTTGTTGTGGCCAACTGCATAATTCATGCATATAATAGCTTAGTAGCAATTGCTAAGATGGCAGAAAGCATTTTAACATAAATATAATAATATTAATGAATTTAAAAAATAAAATGTATAAGTTTTCGATTAATAAATAAAAAGTTTCCGGGACTCGAACCCAGATATTTTGAAAATAACATGTAATCGTTAGCTAATCAGCTGATCAGCAGCTTGTGACAAAACAAAACAATACAATCAATACAATCAATTCTTGCAATATGTATACACATTTGGATGTGTATACATATACAAACATCTGTATGTATACATATATGCATGCATAGACAAGCTACCTTCCACGCAACGTGGCGAATCGGAAAAGTTGTTTTGGTTTTTGCTTAAATGCACAATTCATATGAGTATGTTATTATCAATTGGATTTTATAATAAATATACAAACATAAACAAGTAAGAAGGCTCTAGTCGAGACGGCTCGACTACGAGATCCCCTGAACCGTGCAAAAAAGTGATACTCTTCTTCTTTACGCACTTATGAGCGCACGCTCTGCTAACCGCGCAGTTGCTGTCGTGGCTTGGAGGCGGGTTGGGCTGAATTTTGGACGCTCATAACTCCATTTCTAGATGAACTATCTTTATGAAATTTTCAAAGTAGATTAAGAGTATCTAAATCTATCTATATGCCGAATTGCAAGTCTCTAGTATTTGAAATGAGTTTTTTTTTAATTGGGGGCGAAGGGGGCATGGCATCCAAAATCTGTAAATTACATAATCTGCGTATCCATAATATCTATCTAAATAAGTTTCTAGCTTTAATAGTGTCAAACCTTACCCCTTACTTAATATTTCAGAATTCATTTGATGGCAGGAGTGGTGATTAAAAAATTGGAGTGCGAGCATTATGATACCTATGTGTCTAATTTAAAAAAAGCTGCTGATATCTTATTGGTCAATAATATGATTGGCGTAATAGAACCGATAAATAAATATGCCATTCCATCATATTATATGGACTCCTTTGTCAAAGGTAAGTGGTAGTTGACGAAAATTATTTCAATTTATATGTATACACTTATAGGCTTACTTATATATATATATTTTTTTTTTAATTTTTATTTTTTATACTTTGTTCCCAAAAAAAAGGAAAAAAGTATATTGGGTTTGTGCAATGTCCGTCTTGCTGTCCGTCTGTCCGTATGAACGCAATATTTTTCGGCGCTATTAGAGCTAGAGACTTGAAATTTTAAACATATACTCATATATGCTCCCGAATTATAAAGTGTTAAAATTTTCCCGATCCGCCCACTAGGGGCGTGGCGAATCGGAAAACTCTCCCGCCCATAGTCAACTTATCATACTAGAGATGAGCTAGAGAGTTGCAATTTGGAACGTATACTTGGATTTGACAATCCAAGTTAAAAAAGCTATGGCGGATATATCTACGCCCATTGGGGGCGTGGCAAATCGGGAAAAACGTATCTTCTACACCGTTAAAGCGAGAACGGTGAAATTTTGCCTGTGAGTTAATGTTATGATTCTAAGAAGATCGATCAAATAGTTATATGTCTACGCCTATTGGGGGCGTGGCAAATCGGACCTGAATATATAGTGATTTTTCAAATTGTGCTATATTTTGAGCACTAATGACACTAGAGACTTGCAATTTTGCATGTATACTCGGGTTGACAACCCAAGATCAATAAGCTATGGTGGATATATCTACGCCTACAGGGGGCGTGGCAAACGGCAAAAGTTTATATCTCCTATAGTTTTAGAGCTAGAAGCTTGAAATGGATGGTTGAGTTACTAATATCCTCCTCTATCGATGACCCAAAAATAATTTGTCAGCCTCTTTGGGGGCGTGGCATATCGAAAAATACCCTGTAATATTCGCATTTTTGAAATGTAAGCAACCAAATTTTGCATTCATGTTAGCCTCGGCTCTTTCTAAGAACTGGCAAAATTATGCGTCTACGCCCACTGGGGGCGTGGCAAATCGGCAATCGGCAAAGAAGTTTGTTGTGGCCAACTGCATAATTCATGCATATAATAGCTTAGTAGCAATTGCTAAGATGGCAGAAAGCATTTTAACATAAATATAATAATATTAATGAATTTAAAAAATAAAATGTATAAGTTTTCGATTAATAAATAAAAAGTTTCCGGGACTCGAACCCAGATATTTTGAAAATAACATGTAATCGTTAGCTAATCAGCTGATCAGCAGCTTGTGACAAAACAAAACAATACAATCAATACAATCAATTCTTGCAATATGTATACACATTTGGATGTGTATACATATACAAACATCTGTATGTATACATATATGCATGCATAGACAAGCTACCTTCCACGCAACGTGGCGAATCGGAAAAGTTGTTTTGGTTTTTGCTTAAATGCACAATTCATATGAGTATGTTATTATCAATTGGATTTTATAATAAATATACAAACATAAACAAGTAAGAAGGCTCTAGTCGAGACGGCTCGACTACGAGATCCCCTGAACCGTGCAAAAAAGTGATACTCTTCTTCTTTACGCACTTATGAGCGCACGCTCTGCTAACCGCGCAGTTGCTGTCGTGGCTTGGAGGCGGGTTGGGCTGAATTTTGGACGCTCATAACTCCATTTCTAGATGAACTATCTTTATGAAATTTTCAAAGTAGATTAAGAGTATCTAAATCTATCTATATGCCGAATTGCAAGTCTCTAGTATTTGAAATGAGTTTTTTTTTAATTGGGGGCGAAGGGGGCGTGGCATCCAAAATCTGTAAATTACATAATCTGCGTATCCATAATATCTATCTAAATAAACAAATTTGAAGTCTCTAGCTGAAACAGTGTAGAAGTTATGCCCAAAAAACTTAAAAAATGGAAACGAATTTTCGGACGGACGGACGGACGGACGGACGGACGGACGGACAGACGGACAGGGCTCAATCAACTTATTTTTTTATGCTGATAAAGAATATATCTACTTTGTGGGGTCTGCGACTTCTCCTTCTGCCTGTTACATACATTTTCACAAAACCATTATACCCTGAATTCCCATTTTCAATGGGTTCAGGGTATAAAAAATTAAAAAATAATAATTTTTGAAAAAAAGTCTTCTGTGGGACTCGAACCCACGCACCTAGGTATAGCTTGCATAGCGCTTACCACCGGCGCCACCGCCCCGATATGATCTTCGTTAACTAAAACCAAAAAATACTTTGCTAGAACGCCTTTTGACAAAACTAAAGTAACGATCGAAAAATTCCCAATTCAGTCACAATTCTTAGAATATTCTGGCATGCAAACTTTTGTATGCATACATAGAAAATTGTGTGTATAGTCGTATAGTGTGTACATGTGTATCTGTATGTATGTACATATGTATAGGAAAAACGTTTGTTGCTTGCCATGTACGTTTGCTAATTGCCGAAATATTTCGTTAATTAAATGTTTATTAAATAAATAAGATGCACCTATGGGAACAAAGTATTTCGCAGTTAGTTGCGCCTAACTGCAACGTTCTTACTTGTTTTTATACATATGTACAGTGGCTCACAGCTTATTTGATACACTTCAATTTTAAAAATTTCTCTTGCTGTAATTCAAAAACTATAAATGATATCGCAATACTTTAAATGTCATTTTAAAGAGGGCAATTCCTTGTTTTATAAAACAAATAATTTTTTTTTAAATAATGCTGTTCAACAGAAAAAAAAAAATAAAAAAACAAGTAAGAAGGCTCTAGTCGAGACGGCTCGACTACGAGATCCCTTGAACCCTGCAAAAAATTGATACTCTTCTTCTTCACGCACTTATGAGCGCGCGCTCTGCTAACCGCGCAGTTGCTGTCGTGGCTTGGAGGCGGGTTGGGCTGAATTTTGGACGCTCATAACTCCATTTCTAGATGAACTATCTTTATGAAATTTTCAAAGTAGATTAAGAGTATCTAAATCTATCTATATGCCGAATTGCAATTGTCTCTAGTATTTGAAATGAGTTTTTTTTTTAATTGGGGGCGAAGGGGGCGTGACACCCAAAATCTGAAATTACGTAATCTGCGTATCCATAATATCTATCTAAGTATACAAATTTGAAGTCTCTAGCTAAAACGATGTAGAAGTTATGCTGAAAAAACCTAAAATATGTAAACGATTTTTCGATTTTTTATCGATAATTTGGGATTGGGATGAGTTATCGAAAAAAACAAAATAAACTCGTACTGCGTATTTAACATACGAGTGTTCATGTGAAATTTCAGCTCTCTAGCTTTTGTAGTTTCCGAAATCTCGACGTTCATACGGACGGACGGACGGACAGACCGACAGACGGACAGACGGACGGACGAACAGACGGACAGGCGGACAGACGGACAGGGCTAGATCAACTTTTCTCGTCACCCTGATCAAGAATATATATACTTTATGGGGTCTGCCACGTCTTCTTCTGCCTGTTACATACTTTTAACAAAACCATTATACCCTGATTTCCCATTTTCAATGAGTTCAGGGTATAACAAAATAATATACCAAAATTCCCTCACAGCTTATTTGATACAGTGCCAGTAAAATACTAAAATTTAAGGTTACCCTTTAATTTAATGGTTGCTTTGCATTCCCTTAGCTTTTATTTATTTATTTTAATAATTGTGTTGACAAAACTAGAGTCAAGCTTAAGACAAATATACTTTAAAATAATTAAGCCAAAAAATAAGTACAGAAACATTAAGTAATCATTAGTATCACCAACCCGATGGGGGTGTTTTATTTGCCAGACCGGCCAACTATGCCCCGATTCACAGCCATAAGTGGTCAATGATACTAATGAAAATATGACAAAATAGTGTTTTTTGAAGTCTTAAAATTAAGTATTAAAAGTTCTTAGGACTAATTATGAACTAAGAATTTACAAATAAATATTTAGAGTAAAGATTAGCAAATGAAAGGAAATATTAAAAAGACAAAATTAAGAGTGAGATATAGAGAGTGAAATAAAATAGATAGCAAAAACAAAAGTTCACATCCGAGCATTTAGATGAAGATCCCTAAGATAAGCTGAAAGCAATGATTTTATTAGGGGAAGAGAGAGCTCTAAGGAGAATACGTGATAATATTTATTATAGTTAAGACATAAAACATGGAAAGCAGAATTTAAAGAATAATCCGTGGTGCAATGTGGTAAATTTAACGGACGAAAGTTTCTAGTAGTTCGGGAAGGAACAGAGAAATGCAGACGCATTAACAGGGTGGGGGAATCAATATTACCGTGAATCAAATTATGAAGGAAAGTAATACCTAAGATTGTCCTACGATTCATTAATGATGGCAGGTCATTAAGAAGAAGCCTACTATGATAGGAAGGCAAACGTAAATTACTGTTCCAATTTAGATCCCTTAAGGCAAAAAGTAGAAACTGTTTTTGGACCGATTCAATGCGATCCTGATACAGTTTATGTTGCGGAGACCAAATAACAGAACAATACTCCAAGATCGTTAAATTCCTTAGACCAACGTTTAATAAAACCAAGAACACATTTTGCTTCATTTGTGATGGCAGAAATATGCAGATTAAAATTAAGTTTAGTGTCAAAGAGAACGCCAAGGTCTTTGACAGTGAAGATACGTTGTAAGGATATATTATTTATTTTATAGTCGAGTAAGTGGGAAACAGTACGACAGAAGGTCATTGTCATACATTTGGAACAATTTAAATGTAATTGATTAGCCTCACACCAACCTTGAAATGAATTAAGGTCATCTTGAAGATGTACATGCTCAGCTGAGTTAGAATATGAGAAGCACAGTTTTACATCATCTGCATACATAAGTATCTTTAAATGAGAAATACAACTAGGAAGGTCGTTAATAAAAAGGGAAAAGAGTAATGGGCCTAAATGACTACCCTGGGGAACACCTGACATAACAAAGATCAGTTTTGAAATTGAATTTCTCAGCAATGCTCTCTGAGTTCTGCCTTTTAAGTAGGATGATACCCACAATAAAAGTTTAGGGGAGAATCCAAAGCGATCTAGCTTTAAAATTAGCAAATGGTGGTGAACTGAGTCAAATGCTTTACTGAAGTCCGTATAAATAACATCTGTTTGCATTCTATTAGAAAAACTGTCATTAACTAGGGAAGTGAATTCTAATAAATTCGTAGTGGTTGATCGATTTTGAAAAAAACCCATGCTGCGATGGATGAATAATTGATTTACAAAAGTGTTGCAATGACGATGTTATTATTTTTTCAAATAATTTCGGAATTACAGAAAGTTTCGCAATGCCTCTATAATTGGAAATATCAGATTTTCCGCCTTTTTTATGTAACGGAATAATAAATGATTCTTTCCAACTTGAAGGAAAAACCGAAGTATCCAAGGATAAGTTAAACAACTTTAGTAATGGTGACAGAAGAGAAGCACTACACTCTTTAATCACGCAACTTGGAATATTATCAGCTCCTGGAGAAAAGGATGATTTCAATGTCCTAATAGCTGCAGCCAATGAATCTACAGACACCCTTGGAACATCAATTGAAAAAGTTTCAGAGAAGGAAAATGGGTATGAGTTATTGAAGCAGTCAACGGAAGAATAAGTTGATTGGAAGAATTTTGCAAATAGATCAGAAGAGACCTGATCTTCACAAGATTTTTCCATACCAAAGAAAAAGGAGGTTGGCAAACCAGAAGATTTACGCTTCGAATTTACAAAAGTGTAAAATTGCTTAGGGTCACTAGTAAACTGGCGCTTAACGCGAATAAGATAATTCTCATAACAGCGAGAATTTAAGAGATTAAAGTTTGACTTGGCTATAGAATATTTCACCCAGTCAACAGCCGAACAAGACCTTTTAAATTTCTTAAAATACCTTGATTTAGTATTTCTCAAATTTAAAAGAGTCTTAGAAAACCAGGGCGGCTTATTCGAAACCGGCGAAATACTACATAGTGGTACACATACATCAAGAATCGTGTCTAAAGTTGAGTAAAAAAGTGATGATGCCTCATTAACATCAACCGACTCATATAAATGGGACCAGTCAGCTGAACTAATCAGTTCGTTTAGCAAAACAAAATCACATTTACGATAGCAACGTCTTCGATTTGAAGGTAATTGTGATACAGTTGAGGGATTATTAATAGACAATGAAATCTCTAAAGTTGGATGATAACTATCCTCAGGTAAACAAAAAGGGGTTGATCTCAATACATTTATGATGGAATCATCATTTATGAATACAAGATCAAGCGACCGATTCAAATGATTGGAAATAGAGTTCATTTGAAACATAGAAAGGTTAAACAATTCATCAAAAAGATAGTGATCAATTGTCGGAATAAGGTAATTTACATTACAAGAAAAGGACCAAGAAGTGTTTGGAATATTAAAGTCGCCTAACACAAGAATCAAATCATTATCATTGGCATGTCCATAAATTTCTTTGATACAAGTTATGTGTTGGGCATAAACTTGTATATCAGAAGAAGGTGGAATATATGAGCATGTTATAAATAATGAACACGATGGGAGAGTAATTTTAACACATATAATCTCCACATCATGAAGAAAGGAAAATGAAAACTGTTCAGAGAGGGTACTGGACTTAACAGCAATAAAAACTCCACCTCCTCTACGATTTAAGCGATCAAGTCTATAAATAATGAAATTACTTGACATAATTGCACTATTATGAACACTTTGAGTTAACCACGTTTCAGTTAAAACAATGATGTCATATGCTAAACTGAAACTATTCAAAAATATAGCATTAAGCTTGGAGTTTATGCCCCGTACATTTTGATATATCAGGGACTTCCGAGGAGATAATTGATTATTTATTAGTTTTTTGGAGCAATTTTCGTTGAAGATTGCACCGAAGGAGTATTAAGCGAGACAGGTGCTGATCTGTTCCGATTCTTCGGTTTAAATTCATGTACAACTATATGTGGTGGCCAAAAGTTAGTGTCACATATAGTTGAAAAATATTCAACCGGTACATTTATCTTAAACGAAGAAATTTCACGGGGAGTCGAAAAATTAAACTTCGTTATAGAAACATTAGTAGAAACTTTAGAAGAAATAAATGCAGATATTGCTTCACATGTTGTGTCAGACGAAAGCCTAGATAAAAAAAACTTGCTTTCGAGGAGCGACAACACATAAAGTTGGGACAGTATTTGAAGAATTAGTTAACGTATTGGTATTCTCTGTTTGAACAACAATTGGAGGAGAAACCAATTTTTGATCAGGGACAAGAGATTCAATAGCAACTTCATCGGATACGGACGTAGCCACAGGGCAGGGCGATGGAACACGAAGCGATTTAGGAGATGAAGACAAAACAGAGACACAAGGTGACGGAGGAGCAAGGGAGTTGGGGAATAATGTTAGCACAGGAGGAGGTACTAACAACGAGGGAATCTCAGATTGAGATTGAGAGCTGTCAAAATTATACTTGTTCAATATTTCTTCAGCAGCTAACAAGTCACTTGATAATTGCTTAGAAACATTACTCAATTTATAAAATTGAACCCTCACCGCATTATACATCTTGGAAAAATTAAATTGTTTTTCCAAGCAAGTTGGACAAGACCAACGTAAGCCACCACAACCAATTTTGGCAGTGGACATGACCTTATCGTAGTCACGCCCGGTAAGACCAGCACATTTAACATGCATAATGTTCTCACACAGCCAGCAATCTATAAATTGGACCTGTGCAGAGTCAGCTGCCTGTCTCTAAGTGCATACCTTCTTGCAGCAGCTCATATTGGCAATTGGGGTTTTTAAGAAATAAATGAAGACAAACAAACTGAAAATGTTGCGAGAGCGATTCACAACAACAAACACCAGCTAAATCGCAAAAACGAAACTGAAAATGTTGCGAGAGCGATTCACAACAACAAACACCAGCTAAAGCGCAAAAACGAAAAAAATAGCACCGTAAGAGAGAACACAACTTACCCAAGTAAGCGAGAGTAAACTATGCAAACACTTACACAAACAAATGTAAACGATTCAGAGAGCGCAAAAAGCAAATGTAAAGATCAAAAACAGAGATGCAAAAAAAGAACTTTTTCAACTAAACAAAACTGCAAAGCAGTATAAAACAACTCACAGTAAACCACGGATTAAAACTTGATGAAGATCACAAACAAAGATCTTCACAGCTGATAATTGACCGCAATTTAATGTAAATCGAGATAGTATAAATATTGAAAACAGTGAAAAAAAGTGAATGATCGAGGAGCGCAAAAAAACACGTCAATCACTCTCAACTGAGAACTCTCTCTCGTAGCTTGCAGCCTATTTGTCATTGAATCCATCAAGTTTTGAGTAAAGCTTGGCGTTATTTTGGGCCATTCCTCCAGTAAGGTTCTCTTTGGGTCTTCTTTGTTACAATTCTTATGTTTTCTGACGCTGTTGTCTAAAAGTGCCCACAGATTCTCGATGACATTCAATTCGGAAGACTGCCGGGGGATTCATGACGTTGGGACAGTTCCAAATAAGCCATGTGTTAGAGAGTCGAAATGAAACATTCCACATTTACCGAATTCAAAAATTCAACTGTTTATTCCTTAAAATCCTAGTGCTTATATACCTTAAAAATACTTCCAGGCACTGGAAGGCTACAATTAACTCCATGCACACAAGTGCACATATGTTTGTCAAGTGTCCCTTTTCGATCGCTAAGCCGTTCTCACGTCTCGCGTTACATTTTTATTACTTGCTGCGTTGGTTTTTGCAGTAAAGGGATGACATGTTTATTGTTTGGCGTCAGATATCGCGCAGGCTATCGACTATTGCCTATTTTTAATATGTTTGTATATAAGTGGCATATTCTTGCTTGAACACCATGTTTGAAAGAATCTAGCTTTGCGGAGACCGTTGCCTACAGCCAGTTTTTTGGAACTTCGGATCAAAATTTCTACAAAATTTTATCGATGAGTACCAAAGTACCGACTCCGGCTGCGGACATACAAGCCCAAACCATACCGTGGTCACAGCAATGCTTCACTGTTGCTTTAAGGTTTTCTTTGTTGAGCTCAGTATTCGGCTTTCTCCACACATAAAACATCCTGCCGAAGCTCAAAATATTAAATTTTGACTCCTCCGAGAAAATCCCAATGTTCCAAAACGAGGAGTCCTTCAAAATGTACTAGTTATAAAAGGATAGTCTGCTTAGGTAATTCTGTTTTAAACAGCTTTTTTCGAGCTACTATTGCTTTGAAATCATGGTCGAGTAACACACGCCGAATAGCTTATGCTCTCGAAACCTTGGCTAGTTCATTTTCAACCTCTTCACCCAACTTTAAAGAAGATAACTTGGAGTTAACTAGAATTTTTCGAGCTCTGTAGCGCTAGTCGGACTCAGTGAAAATTTAATTGGTGCCTTTCTGCTCTTGTTTTTAAAGGATTCTCTTTTTTAAAGTCCATAATATGGTAGATAAATTATGGTAGACTGTGGAGGAACTTAATTCCAATAGCTCTGTACTTTTGCAGCCACTCTATCCTTTTTTACAGTTCACTCTTCTCAATTGTTGTTCGTGGGCTCATTATACAATATATTTTTTCCTAGTGTGTTAAGATATTGCAGATCGCGAAAAAAAATTGTCTTCTATATTAACCAAACATAGCATAATGCGCGAAAGACAAAAAACGCCTTGTATATGGCAATTTTATTTACAAAAAACAGACTGTATCAAATAAGCTGAGAGCTCTAAAATCGACATATACCCGTAAAGTTTGACTGCCACGCCAAAAACAAAATTTCCTGGAAGTACCAATATTTAAAACTAGTAATTTAAATATATAGCTAAATAAGTGCATTTAAAATTTTTCGATATACCGTCTCCTTTCGATATTAAGGAAGGCTAAAGTCGAAAAGTTGCACTGTATCAAATAAGCTGTGAGCCACTGTATGTTAAAATGTACATTTGATTGATTTGTTGCAGGGTGCAAATCAATGCTTCAAATTTTCTAGCTTGCCGCAGTGAATTGTTGTCTGGTTTGTTTTGCTTGTAATTAAGGAGTATTAAGGATAGGACACATCAGTCCAGATCTTAGTGAACTTATGTTAGTATTGCCAAACAAAGGTTGATGTATTCTCAGGTTCTTTGTAGATTGTGCAGCATCGATTGTTAGCTGTGCGATATCCGCACCAGTTGCCACACCCCCATAGTTGCTGTAGTTATTTTTACTTGCTGAGCAGCTAGTGAAGTAAAGAACTAATACCCAGTACAGTGTAGTGGAGCTCATACATTGTATTGGAACGGAACTCCTACTTACTAAAACTCTTACTTTCTTTGCCATTAGGGGCGACGTTCTATGATTCAATCCATTCTCTTATAACAGCGCCTTTTCCATTTTATGTGATGTCAAATCAGTTTGAATACCTTTCTGTATGATGAGTCCTTGATGCTTTTAAGCTTATAAGTGTAAAAGTTAAGTCTTTTACCATTTAGATAATTTTCAAAACTGTACAATTATTATCTGTGTGTAGTTTTAGGGCGCATAGCAAAATGCTTGCCCGTCTCTACTAAGTTCTCTTCACACAAAATATATGTACATATGTATGTACATATATGTTAATTATTGAACCATTGGTGAGCAGCACAGCTAAATTCCCATTTTCAATGGGTTCAGGGTATACAAATATATTTAAAACGACAATTTGACTTTTTTTTTACATAACTTGAATACTGTAGGATATAGTTAAACTGTGTTGGTAGTTAAACGAGTAGATTTTACAAGCGCGTCAACTGCGCAGTTGGCATGTATTGGTTGAAATGTATGTATAAAAGTAGCATAGAAGATTAGAATATCATTTATTCGGAGGGTTCAGGGTATCTCCTAGTTGAGCTGACTCGACTAAAGCATTCTTACTTATCATTATGTACAATACATTTTTACTTACAGCTTCAACCGTATTGAAAGAACTTGAATCTAATAGTATAAAACTTATGGTTGATCTATACCATCTGCAACATATATGTGGAAACTTTACTAAAACCCTAGAAGAAAATAAGGATGTTATTGGTCATTTTCAAATTGCCCAAGTACCCAATAGAGATGAACCAGACTCACCTGGCGAGCTCAATTTTGATTATATTTTGAAAATAATACATCTCTTTGGTTATGATGATTGGATTGGCTGTGAATACAAACCCAAAACAACAACAGTTGCCGGATTGAATTGGATTTCCAAATATAATAGAACGTTTTGATTATTATATTTTCCAACAAATAAACCTTTGAACATTCTAAATAAAATGCGTGTATTTCAATTATGAAGTCGATATTGCCGTCCTTTCAGCTGTACAATGATCGCAAACCATTTCGACGCTAGTGGAGTTAAATTCGTGAAATTCAGTAATAATAAATATATATATTTCAAAAGTTTTTAAGTCCGCATGAAAACATCTGATTTGAACTATGGTACCAATTATGACAGAGTTCAACGTGACACGGCAATAAAAGGCACTGCAAATTAATTTTGGCTATTCAGGAGATGAAAGAGATTAAGAGACCAGTTAACTTCATATTTGTTCGGTTTGGGCTCTACTATATTCTTGATAAGGGTTACGAGAAAATTTGATTTAGTCATATCCGTCTGTCCGTCCGTGTGTATGAACGCGTTTATTTCAGAAGACATAAGAGCTAGAGAGTTCAGTCTTTTTGTGTTAGACTCGTATATTACACGCGCAGTACACGTTCAGAAATTCGATAACTTGTATATTTCCAAAGTTATCCATAAAAACAAGTATCGGCAATCAATTATAAAATTATATCTCGTTCATCCTTAGAGTTAGAGTCTCCAAGTCTCCTGCATATATATAGATACTAATTTAATACAATTTCGGTTTGGTCAGATTTTGGATTCCGGTTCCCAAATCACCACCACACCCCCAAATGTGTAAAAAATGTATTTCAAGTACTAGACATTGTTTGGTTTGGTATAAAGATATTAATGTCATGATCATAATCTGAAGATTTGATTACGATTGTCCGTCTAGAAACAGAATTATTAAACAATAAAGTTTTCGCAGCAAAACCCATGTGGCGCAGCAACAAAGGCAGGGAGACAGCATGACGCCTGCAATGCTTACACACATACAGACGTACAAACGTAGATCAGCGTGTGTGTGTGCGCGTGATTTTGCATGTATAGTTTCTTAAGCGTGGAGAATCGAAACGAAGCATTCTTGGAATATTGTTCGTTCTAAGAACGGCTCAGGGGATTTCGGATTGGAGCAGTCTTGACTAAAGCTTTCTTACTTGTTTTTGTTTTTTTTTTATTATACTTTGTTGTAGTGGCGGCCCGATAATAAGTACAAAATCGTGGTTGTATTTCCTCGACTTTATTTAGTGCAAAAAGCTGTGTCTTTTTTTCCTCGTAATTAAATGTAGTATTCGTAAAGTAAAAGAATGTGTGAAGAATAATCCCTGATTGCGAACCAGTAGGAGAACTGGAGTTGGAGTTATGTTATTAACAGCGCATAATACTGTCAATAGCATAGCATGTCGACGTGAGGGAGGAGCAGCTCCTGTTAATGCAATCTGACATTAACATTCTCCCCCCCCCCCCCCCCCCCCCTTGCAAGGATTGCAAAATTAAGGCGGATTGGTGACCTCCTCTCTAGGAGCCGAGGCGGCGAACTGCTTTGATCCATGGAGGTGCAGGAGAGTGTGATGATCCTGGCCACATGTTTTGCACCCTCCTTTGCTACGGCAGGATTGCCCAGAGTGCTCGTGAGCCAAGCAGTTCGTACAGTACTTGGTTGTAAGTACCGCACGAATCCGTTTCTTCGTCGGAAGTTCCAGGAATCGTCGGCACTTCCGAAGAGCGTGGACTCCTCTGCACACGCGACACCGGAAGGAATTGGCGTTGGATGGTGTGCTGTCTTGGGATGACGGGAGCTTTACCTAAAAGGTGAAAGGCGTCGGAGGATGAATTGCTTGTGGTGGTGGGGCTGAATGAAGGATATCATTCAGCCTTTTATCGTGTAGCGATGGACAGAGCGCGTTGAAACCGACGAAAACTTGTGGTGGGAAGGAGGAGACAGTTTCCGGTGTAGTAGAGGTCCACAAATTTGAGGATGGCAACCTCCCTGCATAATAGACGGAAGGATGTCCGCTCCTATAAGGATATCAATTCCCGAACTCTTGTGAAACTCGGGATCAGGTAGCTGAATATTCGGAAGAATGTTCAACAAGTGTTGCGGAATCGGAGACGAAGGGAGGTTGCCGACAAGTTTTGGAATTACGAGAGCGGAAGCTTTAATTCGCAATGTCGGTTTCAACGGAGAACCAATATCAAAGTTGCAAAGCTTTTGGGCGTTGGCCGTAATCGCTTGATTCAGGCTGGAAACCTGCGTTTTTACGGATGTGAAAGGCAACTTGATCTTACGGAATAGTCGCTCAGAAATGAAAGTTGTTTCGGACCCTGAGTCGACTAAAGCACGGGCGGGATAGATGGCTCCGAAGTGGCATATGTTGACGACCGCCGTGCCGAGGAGAACTCTTTGCGTATTAGCCGCCAAATACGTTTGGGTGTTCGGCATAACTTCACTCGGACTAGGATGGTTCTCATGCAAGGATAGCTCGCACTGCATGCGTTTCGTGTCTACTTGCGTGTGGAATGATTTGACTCGGTTTGGACGGGCAGAGTTTGCGGATCTCGGAATTGAGATTGGAACTGTTGGAGCAGAAAGATCACCCTCCATAGCTTCAAGTGCGCGAGCACGTTCACTAAGGAAGTGACTAACATCCCGCCAGGCTGGAATTTCCGTTTTTCGTATTAAGGAGTGCTCCCAGAGAGTTCGAGTGTGTTCCGGCAATTTTGATGTGCACAGGAACACAAGGATACAGTCCCAATTCTCTGTAGAGATTTGAGCATGCTCGAGTGCAGTGATACACCTATTGATAGTGCCATGCAGCTCTCTGAGAGCCGAGCCTGATTCTTTAGTGACCTTGGATAAATTCAAGAGGAGTTTAAGCTGACTGTTGACTAACAGCCGCTTATTCTCGAAACGGTCACACAACGAATTCCAAGCCGATGCAAACCCGTCGTTTGTAAGAGGAAACTCTGAAACGAGAGCGTTGGCATCGCTGAGTCAAACTTGGATTATTTATGTAGATGGCCGTAAAAAGATCTCGGAATGTTGGCCAGCGCAAGTACTCGCCGTGAAACACTTCCGTGTCAACGGGAGGAAGGCGGCAGCCTCCGGAAGAGGCAATAGGAGCGAACGTAGGGGGGGGGGGGGCGGAGCACACGACGCGGAGAGGGCGTCGATCTGCAAACCTAATCGGGTTATGCACCGCTTGTAAACGGTATAACAATGGTCGCATTTACCCTCCATAGATTCTATCTCGCCACTACCGGCCCCTTGACTCAAGACTTTCGAGCGACCTTGTATTGGCTTTCTGCATCTTCCCATAAGGTTTTGACCCGATCCCGCCGCACTTCGAGGGTCCGGAGCTGGGCCGCCTCGGTGGCGCCAGAGTCCTCGGGACCGTCAATGCGGGCCTCAAACTTGATAAGTCTATCAGCAGCAGAAATAAAGTCAATGAGAGACATGTTTGCAGACGTACTTGCTGGCTTTGGACTGGATCGGGTTACGACCGGACTGCGTTTGAACGCGCTGGTGGATTGCGGTTTTCCAGAAGGAATAGGAGATGCTGAAGAGCTGCGTTTAATCAAGCGCGGAGCGGGTACACTGAGCTGTGCACGGCTAGTACGATCGGACATGGATGATAATGAAGAGTAAGCTGACCAAAATTTATGTAATTGAGACAGAAAATGGCTCAAAGCGCGAAATAAGTTGACGAAAAAAGTAGGAAGTTGTCAACAGAACGGAGAAGAAAGAAGTAGATAAAAAGCGTTTTATTAAACAAAAGAACAAAAAGAAGAATGATTTAACTAATATATAATTAATGAATTGATTTTAATTTTAATTCAATTATAAATTGTATATGTCCTTTTATATTTTTAAATAAACTAAAAATTTAAACAAGACGAACAACAATTTTTTTTCTTTTTTGATTAATAAAGGATGCCGTGAATAGGCGAAACGGCAACTAGTGTCGACATATAAAAGATATGTGGGTATGTGTTTGTATATATGTCGCACAGCCGGCGGTATTTACATATATACAAATGTAGATACATATGTTTGTGCAAGAAACGGAATGACACAGTTTAATACATGTCTATATATATAAGGATATACATATATGGACATATGATAAATATCTTGCAGTTTGGTACGTATCTATATATATAAGGATATATATGTATATATAGATTGCGAAACTAGTTCATATATACATGAAAATATGGCGGATGAGAAGTGCCAGTATATATGTACTAGGTAATGCAAGTTTGGAGTACTTATCTCGAAGCCTAAGAACGCTGGTGTGTGTTGTGGGTGGATGATATCCGGCTCGAAGGACCAAATGTTGTAGTGGCGGCCCGATAATAAGTACAAAATCGTGTTTGTATTTCCTCGACTTTATTTAGTGCAGTAGTATGTTATTAACAGCGCATAATACTGTCGATAGCATAGCATGTCGACGTGAGGGAGGAGCAGCTCCTGTTAATGCAATCTGACATTAACATACTTTGTTCCCAAAAAAATATATTGGGTTTGTGCAATGTCCGCCTTGCTGTCCGTCCGTCTATCCGTCTGTCCATCCGTCCGTGTGTCCGTATTAACGCAATATTTTTCGGCGCTATTAGAGCTAGAGACTTGAAATTTTAAACATATACTCATATATGCTCCCGAATTATAAAGTGTTAAAATTTTCCCGATCCGCCCACTAGGGGCGTGGCAAATCGGCAATCGGCAAAGAAGTTTGTTGTGGCCAACTGCATAATTCATGCATATAATAGCTTAGTAGTAATTGGTAAGATGGCAGAAAGCATTTTAACATAAATATAATAATATTAATGAATTTAAAAAATAAAATTTATAAGTTTTCGATTAATAAATAAAAAGTTGCCAGCGGGCTTCGAACCCAGGTCTTTTGAAAATAACATGTAATCACTAACCATACAACACATAGACTGGACAACTAGAACAAACTTTTTTCACGACCAGAATATGAGCCAAGGGACCACTCAACTTCGTATTTGTTCGGTTTGGTCTATTCAGGTTCGGGCAGTCAAAATATGAAACGACAAATTCATTGCGCTGCTAGCGGTCGACCGGGATGGTCATATTTTCATATGAGTACATTCTATATGCTATTTTTCTTTACTCTCCCTCTCTCTTTTTTTCTCTCACTCTATGCGAGCACAAGCCAGCAGCCCACAAAAATTGAAATTTGTTCGCGAGTGGCGATTCGCGATCCCATCTGCCCTTCTTAGTAAGAGTATGCCGAACTCTTAAACGGCTTCGCCATTCTTAGTGTTTTCGTAATAATTTTTGGGAAGGGTATGAAAGCGCTGATGTGCAAAACATTACTTTTTCACGATGAGCATGCACACACACATTTACTGCGTCTTGCTACATGTATGAGCAGTTATGTGACTGTGTGCGAAACTTTTGCTGCTTGTAGTAATTGTAGGGACCAACATTTGCAGTTTGTTCTCTTGCTACCTGCGCGATTCAGTAGTTTGTCTATTTTGTATGGTTTGAATTGTACAGTGACTGTCAAATGAGCCTCTACGACTTGTAGCAGTCATTTTGGCAATAACGAGTACATGGTGTATTCTGACATTGTCAATACATATAAATTTCCAGATCCACTTAATTCGTTTATAGCCCGTTCAAAAATGTTTTGGGGGCTATGTTACCAAATTAGTTATAGTAATTTTTTTAATTATTAAACATGTATAAAGAGAAATGCATATGTATGCATATAAACATATGTACATGCCATATGCATGGGGCAAGTAGATTTGACAGTCTACAAGGCCGAACAAATCTAAGACCGTTCGCACTATTCTAAGGCCGAGGTAAACAAGAATAACAAACTGCAAATGTTGGTCCCTGCAAAAGTTTCGCACACAGTCACATAACTGCTCATACATGTAGCAAGACGCAGATGGGATCGTCGCGAATCGCCACTCGCGAACAAATTTCAATTTTTGTGGGCTTGTGCTCGCATAGAGTGAGATAGAGAGAGAAAAAAGAGAAAGGGAGAGTAAAGAAAAATAGCATATAGAATGTACTCATATGAAAATATGACCATGCCCGTTGAGCGCTTGCAGCGCAATGAATTCGTCGGATCATATTTTGACTGCCCGAGCCTGAATAGACCAAACCGAACAAATACGAAGTTGAGTGGTCCCTTGGCTCATATTCTGGTCGTGAAAAAAGTTTGTTCTAGTTGTCCAGTCTATGTGTTGTATGGTTAATGATGTAATCGTTAGTTAAACCAAAATAAATTCACAGCTGATCAGCTGACCAGCTGATCAGCAGCTTGTGACAAAACAAAACAATACAATCGCAATTCTTGAAATATGTATACACACTTGGATGTGTATACACATACAAACATCTGTGTACACATACATACATACATACATATATGCATGCATAGAAAAACTGCTTGCCACATAGCGTAGCAAATCGAAAAGCATAAAGCAGTTTTAGTTTTTGCTCAAATGCACAATTCATATGCGTATGTTTATAAATTAATTGGCAGCAAGCATTTTATAATAAATATACAAATATAAGAAAAATAAAAAAAAAATAATTTTTGAAAAAATTTTTCTGCGGGACTCGAACCCACGCACCTAGGTATAGCTTGCATAGCGCTTACCACCGGCGCCACCGCCCTGATCTGAGCTTTGTTAACTAAAACCAAATAATGCATTGCTAGAACGCCTTTTGACAAAACTAAAGTAACGATCGAAAAATTCCCAATTCAGTCACAATTCTTAAGCTAGGTACACACGATGCAAACAAGTTTGATTGCTGCAATCAAATTTGCACGTTTGAACACGAGTGCAAACATTTTGCTGCAAACAAAAAATTTGCAATAACTGTTTGCGGCAACTTTGTTTGCTTGTCGTCTGAATACAGAATTTTGCCGTTAAGTTGGTTGCCTCAGTTGCTTGCATTGTTGCATGTGCTGTTTGCTTTCAGTGGCAATATTGCAGCAAGCAAAGCTCCTAAATTCATTAAAAATGACGACGGAAATAATTATTAAATTCAAAATTTTTGTATATAATAAAATTTATTGAAAATATCAGAGTAATTGGTTAGTTCATATATGTTTATATTGCCATGACACTTCATCATCAGGCACAAAAAAATGTTTAAATTCAGTAGAGTTTTCCGTACTTCTTTGAAATGGTATGCAGTTTATGTTTTGACTCTTTCTTGGCCATCAACCAGTTATGTAATGCGCAAATTGCAGAGACAACATCTATTGTCTTTTCTGGCCCTAGTTCCAATGGCAGGTTGATTTCTAAATGGACATGGTTTCATTATGTATCTTTTCTATCCGAATGAATCATCCGCTACAAGGACATGGGGAACCTTAACATCCTCCATCAGAAATTATTCCTTTGCCTCCTACATCGAAGTAAATTATTTTATAGTTTGCAACTGCTAACGCTATGCGTGCCTTTATAGTTGAAGTAGGTACTACCACTGTTAGCTGTTTTTTTTTTTTTTTTACCAAATCTTTCACTTCTCACTTTTTATGAAATATTTTTTTTTATCAAAATTACTAATATAGCAACAGCAGCAACTCTCGATCTTTGTGCCGACATAATTTTAACACGTCGTTAATACTTGACTTTTTCCAAACAACAGAACTTGCAAATGAGTGTCACTTGCAAGCAATGCAAACAAAAAATGAAAACACGTGTAGACGTGTATTATAACACGTGTATTAACGCAATATACTGCACGAAATAGCCATGCAAAAATTTACGTGCAAAACAAAAATTGATTGCAGCAAGAAATTTGCATGCAATATTTGCATTGGTGTGAACAGTTGTGCAAACTTTTGCTACAAATTATTTTTAGCTTGCTGCAAATTGTTTGCATCGTATGTACCTAGCTTTAGAATATTCTGGCATTCAACCTTTTGTATGCATACATAGAAAATTGTGTGTATACTCGTATAGTGTGTACATGTGTAAATCTGCATGTATGTATAGGAAAAACGTTTGTTGCTTGCCATGTACGTTTGCTAATTGCCGAAATATTTCGTTAATAAAATGTTTATTAAATAAATAAGATGCACCTACGGGAACAAAGTATTTCGCAGTTAGTTGCGCCTAACTGCAACGTTCTTACTTGTTTTTTATTTATGTATTTATTTAAAAAAAAATTTTTTATAGGAAATACCAAAGCATATTTATCTACCTTGGATCACATATAATATCACAGGTTGTTCAAGCATGAACATGCCAAATACATAAAAACATTTTAAAAAAAATAGTCGATAACCTGCGCGTTATCTGACAGTAATAAATATGTCTCAGTTCCAGCACAAACGCAGCGAGTAATAACAAGCAAGAAGGCTCTAGTCGAGACGGCTCGACTACGAGATCCCCTGAACCCTGCAAAAAAGTGATATTCTTCTTCTTTACGCACTTATGAGCGCGCGCTCTGCTAACCGCGCAGTTGCTGTCGTGGCTTGGAGGCGGGTTGGGCTGAATTTTGGACGCTCATAACTCCATTTCTAGATGAACTATCTTTATGAAATTTTAAAAGTAGATTAAGAGTATCTAAATCTATCTATATGCCAAATTACAAGTCTCTAGTATTTGAAATGAGTTTTTTTTTAATTGGGGGCGAAGGGGGCGTGGCATCCAAAATCTGTTAATTACATAATCTGCGTATCCATAATATCTATCTAAATAAACAAATTTGAAGTCTCTAGCTGAAACAGTGTAGAAGTTATGCCCAAAAAACCTAAAAAATGGAAACGAATTTTCGATTTTGTATCGATAATTTGAAAATGGGATGAGTTATCGAAAAAACAAAAATAAACTCGTACTGCGTAGCTAACATACGCATGTTCATGTGAAATTTCAGCTCTCTAGCTACGGACGGACGGGCGGACGGACAGACGGACAGGGCTCAATCAACTTATTTTTTTATGCTGATCAAGAATATATATACTTTATGGGGTCTGCGACTTCTCCTTCTGCCTGTTACATACATTTTCACGAAACCATTATACCCTGAATTCCCATTTTCAATGGGTTCAGGGTATAAAAATGAAACAACGGCTTCACGACCGATACTTAACAAAATATTTTACCCTTCCAGTGACTGGAAGTAGTTTTAAGCTATATTTAAGCAGTAGAATTTTAAGAAATAAATAGTTCAATTCTTGAATTCGTCAAATGTGGAGTTGTTTTCCTTTTAACTCCCTAATACAGGTTTACAATTATTTCGAAAATTTAAACATTTATATGGTGTAGGTTAAATACTTGGTTAAATTTTGAGTGAGAAGGTTTGTGAACTTTCGAACTTTGCATTCTGATAGGTCTGGAGTTGGCGAGCCGGTTGGTGTGAACCTTCGGGCGATCATTGTATCGACTCGAGTGGAAGGAGAGTTGATCTTCCACAGTATCCATTTTGAGGTCTCTGTATAGACCAGAGTTGCGGACGAACCAGGGGCAGCCAATGATTTGCCGCATAGCCTTGTTTTGCACTATCTGGATCTGGATCTTATCTTGGCTGCGCTTCCCCATATTTGCACACCGTACCTCCAGATTGGAGTGATGATATGTGACAATATCTTGCGTTTGTTCTTTAGGGGTAGCTTGCTTTTGCTGTGAAGCATCCATGTCATCTGCTTAAGACTGGAGCGGCAGGTGCCTGAAATTGTCATGATGTGGGGCTTGAAGGTCGATCGTTTGTCTAGAATGAGCCCCAAGTATTTCACAGGCCTGATTTTTTCAAGGGAGGTATTGTTTATGTAAATAGTAGCTTCTCAGCGTAAAACAGAGATTTTTGCTTATTGTGGCACTGATTTTTATATTCCACCTGTTAGCCCATTGTGCAAAGGAGTTCATAAAATCCTGCAGAATTTCTGCCTCATAGGTCGCCATAAGCGTTGAGTTTGAAAATAGGCCATAGCCTGAGGCGTCAAGAAAAATCACCTATAAAAATGCAGAAAACGAATGTTGCCAGAATACTACCCTGTGGTACTCCAGCTTGTAGTGGCGCTGGACTAGCTTAAGTCAAGCATTTTTATTATAAATATATGTTTATAAATGTAAATATTATGAATAGCCTAAAAGCATGCACTCAGCAGAGCAGTGAGCCGTTTACAACAGCTGTTATCCAGGGCAAACAAAAGGAGACCATAAGATAACAGGTGTAATTGTCATTTTCGCTCGGAAGTTATATCTGTTCCCAAGTGCTGGCTTGCCGCTCCAGCATCGGCCATACTTTCTTTTCTAATTTCACTCGCAAACCGGCAAGACCGAAAATTTTACTGTGCCAAGCATAGTGTGCAAGTTAATCTGTGAAAATTCTACAACAAAATAGAAAAAAAAGAATTGTTTTTCTTTTATTTAAAAATTTATTAGTGCAAGTGCCAAATCGATCATTGGTGAGTCAGAAAACATTAATTTCGATTTGTAGAGAAACAAAAAAACTATTTGAATAAATTAAATAATTTCGGACAAACCTCTTTGCAGGTTTGGCACCAAGCCTTATCTTAATTTTCGTTTGTGCTGGCGACAAATACGCTACGCCTAAATCGGCAAGCACATAAGGCAGCAGAACTTGCGCTGCAAAATTGGCAAATCTCCCATCCACCAAAAGCGGAGCAGCCTTTGCTAGACGCAAATACCTTTTTTTTTGGCCACTTCACCACTCCACGCAGTCTCAGAAGAGAACTGGTGTTTCCAATTGGAATCGTTGGATGAATCGTTTATAACGATACCCTGCATATTCGAACTAAAAATTTTGTCATTTGTGAGAGAGAAAAAAAAGAAAATCTAACCTAATCATGAAAATGTATAATTAAAATAGTTTATAATTTATATATTATAAATTTTGTATATCTAATCCTATCTACTCCCTATGAATATTTCCCCTTAATTAGCATCTCCTTTTCTATATGTGAATTTTTGCATTATTTTTATTTTATTTATTTTTGCATGAAGCATAATTTTTATAGCAGCTTACAGCCATACCGAAATGGAAGCGCTTTCATCGCGGGATATTGCCGTAAGTGCACAATATTAAATTTAAGTTTGATTTGCTTCTTATTTAGTTTATCAGCGTTTGTTTTGCTACGCTACTTTTGTAAAGAGTAATGCACTAATCATTTCTTCTTTCCTATCATTCTTTTCTCTTATTATAGTATCCTACGTTTATCTTAACTTTCTTTGCTGGCTTATTCTTCCTAGCAGCTGACAGCTTACTTATAAGTTTAAAAAAAAAAAAAACTCTAATATCTTTACCTCTCTTTACCCTCACTCTAATGTACCGATATTATAATTCTTTTTGTATTAAACTTTAAAGATAAAATGAACATTTGCTAAGTCTAATCTTTTCGGGGCCATGCGACGCAACTGGGTAAGGGTGTATTAGTTTCTCAAGCTGGAATGGGATCGCCAAAATGTATATACATATGGTAACTAGCGATCATGGTAGGGAGGGCAATATCGGTCGCCTTAAATATCTAGGGCCGATACCCAGCTTGGCAGCTATGTATGTTTGTTTGTGCGTTTGTCTCTTTCTTTCTTCCTTTCTTCCCTTCGTGCTATCTAAATTGACCAGTGACCATCGAAAGTAGGCACGCGATATCTTTTAATAAATAATGTGTGGCAGCACCTGGAGTTGCAGTTCCTTTTCTTTACCCCTCCCTCTTCCCGACTATCCTGAGCCGGATCCAGCGCGTGCCCTGCACACGAGAGAACAACACTCTCATCCGACTGTCTGCCCTATATGTAACTTGTTACAAGCTACATTTAACTACGTGGCTCGATTTTACTTTTACTCTGAAGGAACGAGCCTCTAAGTAGGATTGGATCAAAGTAAAGTAGTGAGAGGGCAGCTCTTTTATTTTCTGTAAGTTCTCTTCAGGTTTGATAGGCTTGTGTATGAAGTGCCATCTTCCATACTGCTGGAAAGTACTGCAGCCTCATTATGACATTAAAAGTTAACACCATAACGAAGATTGCACTATCCGGCAGCGCTCTCAACGTGCGTTTGTATATTTTGTCATGTCTCGGGTCCTTGTTTTGGGTTTAAATGGTTGATGACAGATTCCACCTCATCGAAGTTGAATGGCTCCTCTGGTAGATCGAGCTATAATGGAGTGGACAGGGCCTGCTCGGTAGACTCAATGTGTTCTTACGAAGCTAAGCCGAAAGGCAGAAAACGGCTCTCCAAGTGAGTGGTAAGAGCCTCCGCTTGCTACCTTAGAAACTCTTAAAAAGGTTTGCCGTGCTTTTGCAAAATTTTAGTCTTTTCGTGTTTTTGATTATTTTTGAGAAGGTTAGAAAGCGGTGATGTGCATAAGCAATACTTTTTAGTGATGTCCATGAATACACACATTTACAGTGTCTTGCTACATGTATAAACGTTTATGTGACTGTGCGAAACTACCCGTGCTACCTGTTTGTCTCTTTTGTATGGTTTCAAATTGTAGAGTGACTGTCAAATGAGCCTTTACGGCTTGCAGCAGTCATTTTGGCAATAATGAGTACATGGTATATTATGGCATTTATCAATACTTTCCTGATCAATGAATTTCCTGATCCATTTAAACCGTTTATAACCCACGATATAATCGATATATTTTAGTGCAAAATTATGATTTAGCGGTTCAAAAATGTTTTGGGGGCTATGTTACTAAATTAATTATAGTCATTTTTATTTAAAAAAATATGTATAAGAATAAATGCATATGTATGCATATAAACATACATGCCATATACATGGGGGAAGTGGATTTGAAAGTTCACAAGATCGAATAAATCCAAGACCGTTTACACAATTCTATGGCCAAGGCTCACAAGAACAGCCAACTGCAAATGTTGGGCTTTACAACGAATACAGGTGGCAATAGTTTCGCACCACTAACCATACAACACATAGACTGGACAACTAGAACAAACTTTTTTCACGACCAGAATATGAGCCAAGGGACCACTCAACTTCGTATTTGTTCGGTTTGGTCTATTCAGGTTCGGGCAGTCAAAATATGAAACGACAAATTCATTGCGCTGCTAGCGGTCGACCGGGATGGTCATATTTTCATATGAGTACATTCTATATGCTATTTTTCTTTACTCTCCCTCTCTCTTTTTTTCTCTCACTCTATGCGAGCACAAGCCAGCAGCCCACAAAAATTGAAATTTGTTCGCGAGTGGCGATTCGCGACGATCCCATCTGCCCTTCTTAGTAAGAGTATGCCGAACTCTTAAACGGCTTTGCCATTCTCATGCAAAATTTTAGTGTTTTCGTAATAATTTTTGGGAAGGGTATGAAAGCGCTGATGTGCAAAACATTACTTTTTCGCGATGAGCATGCACACACACATTTACTGCGTCTTGCTACATGTATGAGCAGTTATGTGACTGTGTGCGAAACTTTTGCTGCTTGTAGTAATTGTAGGGACCAACATTTGTAGTTTGTTCTCTTGCTACCTGCGCGATTCAGTAGTTTGTCTATTTTTATACCCTGAGCCCATTGAAAATGGGAAATCAGGGTATAATGGTTTGGTTAAAAGTATGTAACAGGCAGAAGGAGGCGTGGCAGACCCCATAAAGTATATATATTGATCAGGGTGACGAGAAAAGTTGATATAGCCATGTCCGTCTGTCTGTCCGTCCGTCTGTCCGTCTGTCCGTCCGTCTGTCCGTCCGTCCGTCTGTCCGTATGTTTGAACGCGTAGATTTCCGAAGATACAAAAGCTAGAGAGTTCATTCTTTTTGTGTTAGGTCCGTATATTGCACGCGCAGTACGAGTTTGTTTCATAAATTCGATAACTTGTATATTTGCAAAGTTATCGATAAATGAATTTATCGGGAACCAGTTATAAAATTCTAGCTAATTCATCTTTAGAGTCTCCAAGTCTTCTGCATATATATAGATACTAATTTAATACAATTTCGGTTTTTGTCAGATTTTGGATTCCGGTCCCCACTTCGCCCCACCACCCCCAAATGTGAAAAAAATGCATTTCAAATACTAGAGACATGCAGTTTGGTTTAGCATATATATATGAATATCATAATCATAATCTGAAGAGATCAATACGATTGTCCGTCTGGAAACAGAATTATTAATCATCAAAGTTTTTGCAGCAAAACCCATGTGGCGCAGCAACAAAAGCAGCGAGACAGCAAGACGCTTGCAATGCTTACACACACTCAGGCGTACAAGCATAGATCAGCGTGTGTGTGTGCTCGTGTTTTTGCATGTATAGTTTCTTACGCGCGGAGAATCGAAACGAGGCATTCTAGGAATATGATTCGTTCGAAGAAGGGCTCAGGGGCTTTCGTAGTCGAGCAGTCTCGACTAGAGCTTTCTTACTTGTTATTTATTAAACATGTATAAGAATAAATACATATGTATATGTACATATAAACATACATGATATATGCATGGGGGAAGTAGATTTGGCAGTCTACAAGGCCGAACAAATCTAAGACCGTTCCCACAATTCTAAGGCCGAGGTCCACAAGAATAACAAACTGCAAATGTTAAGCCCTGCAATTGCTACAGGCAGCAAAAGTTTCGCACACAGTCACATAAATGCTCATACATGTAGCAAGACACAGTAAATGTGTGTGTGCATGCTCATCGCGAAAAAGTAATGCCTATGCACATCAGCGCTTTCATACCCTTCCCAAAAATCTTTACGAAAACACTAAAATTTTGCATGAGCATGGCAAAGCCGTTTAAGAGTTCGGCATACGCTTACTAAGAAGGGCAGATGGGATCGTCGCGAATCGCCACTCGCGAACAAATTTCAATTTTTGTGGGCAACTGGCTTGTGCTCGCATAGAGTGAGATATAGAGAGAAAAAAGAGAGAGGGAGAGTAAAGTAAAATAGCGCATAGTAAATGCTCATATGAAAATATGACCATCCCGGTCGACCGCTGGCAGCGCAATGACTTTGTCGTTTCATATTTTGACTGCCCGAGCTCGAATTGCCCAAACCGAAGAAATACGAAGTTGTGCGGCAATTCGATCATATTTTTGTGCGTGAAAAAAGTTTGTTCTAATTGTCCAGTCTATGTGTTGTATGGTTAGTGGTGTTTCGCACATAGACACTAGAGCTGTAGAACTATCGATATCATTCAATAGTTTCGATGGTTTTTCAAGAAATATTTAATAGTATTCGATAGTACTATCGGAAATTTTTCAACTTGAAAAGCCAACTAAATGAATGAATATTTAACAATATAAATAAAGATTTAAATAAACATTTCAATTGTTTAACCTACTGAGACTCTTCATGGTCTATTACAAAACATAACAAGTTTGAATGAAGTTAAAATTAAATGTTGGTCTTTCAGTCTTCTGCCAAGATCCAAGAATTGTGATGAAGAAAAAGGAGCATGTCAGCATGCTTAGGTTTTAAGGCGGCAGCTCGTCGGCTCTTTATAATTTGTCCAGCTTTGCTGAACATTCGCTCTGACTCATACTTTATTGCCTATTACATATACATACATACATAATTGTATTTCTTACCTAAATTTACTGTTGACCTGCAAAATTACGCCAAAACAAGTGATGCGAAGTGATATTACCACTATCGATAGTACACAAAAACCATCGATAGCGACGCAAAACTATAAATATTCGATAGATCGATAGTGCCATCGATAGTTTTACAGCTCTAATAGACACCTAAATGATCATACATATAGCAAGGCACTGTAAATGTGTGTGTGCATGCTCATCGCGAAAAAGTATTGCTTATGGTTATATGCTTTCATACCCTTCCGTAAAATAATCACGCAAAACTAAAATTGACAAACCCCTTTTCAAAAGTTCGGAATGCGCTTAGTCAGAAGGGAAGAAATTCAGTGTTGATAAAATTTGTCCAAGATGTTCAGTCTATGTGTTCTACGGTTAGTGGTTGGTCGTTTGAGCGGCGCAATAACCGGATTCCACTGTATATGAGATATTAAACATATTGATTGACGTGTTCTATTTCATTGTTTCAAGAAATCTTGTTCTAAATTTGTTGTTTTACGCTTATGAGTATTAAAACTATCGATAGTTTAAGTGTTTATTGAACTTAATGGGATAGGAGCGTCAGAGCTTGCATATGTATAATATATGTATGGGCATTACACTTGTTAATTGTTGTGGCAGTGATAAAACTAAAATACCACGAGAATGCTCGTCTTAAAATAAATCTTATACTTGTAGTTATTATATATGTTTTCTTTGCAAAAATTCAATCAATATTGAAAATAAAAAAAAATTACTTCGTTAAAAACGTTTTCTCGAGTGTATCAGAACTGAATAAAAATTTAGACCCAAACATTCCCTTGTGGGCTATATACATATATTGAGTATGTTCAGCATTAGTGAACTGTGCTGCATGTTCTGCTGCCCACCATGCCCTGGACCAATAGCTGCTAAACTAGCTTTTCAACCGCCTGAGCCGACATACAAATTAACTGCTGTTGATGACACAAATATTAAATACAATTTACAGCTATATGATCGTGCTGAGTGGCAGTACTCTGAACGAGAAAAATCGAAAATCGAGGCATTTTTTACTCGTACATCGCGTGGCAATTTGATCACTTGCACATATGTTCGTTGCAGCAAAAATGCGAAATATACTCTGCTTTTTTCTCATGGTAATGCAGTCGATTTAGGACAAATGAGTAGCTTCTATCTGACTCTTGGATCACAAATCAATTGCAACATATTTGGCTATGATTATTCGGGATATGGCATGAGCGGTGGAAAACCTTCTGAAAAAAATTTATATGCAGACATCGAAGCTGCTTGGCAAGCAATGCGCACCAGGTAATAGATATGAAAACTATTCTCAAATATATGTATATTAAATCTAGTCATTTCAAAGGTTAAACATTAGCCCAGAAACTATAATATTATATGGCCAGAGTATTGGAACAGTTCCAACTGTTGATTTAGCATCACGTTACGAAGTTGGTGCTGTCATACTTCATTCGCCGTTAATGTCGGGTCTAAGAGTTGTTTTTAGGAACACAAAGAGAACTTGGTTTTTTGATGCTTTTCCTAGGTAAATAAAAAAATAAAATAATATATATATATATATATATATGTGGAATTATATATAAATTACAATTAATAATTTAACTTGAATATTTAATGAAAATATAAAACAGTATTGATAAAGTGGCAAAAGTAAAATCACCGGTTTTGGTTATTCATGGAACTGACGACGAAGTCATCGACTTTTCACATGGAATTGGTATTTACGAGCGTTGTCCTAAAACTGTGGAACCATTTTGGGTAGAGGTAATATTAAAAATGTTCATATATATGTATTATTATAAATAAGAAATTAAATATAAGATACATAGCCTTCTCTTAAATGCTATTTAAAATTATATTGAATACTGTCAGTCTCAGAACAGATTGATTTTAGATATTTGAGAATAATGTTAATTTAAACTAAGGCGTCAAACTAACCACGGAATGCTATCGTAGTATATTGTACAATTTGTTAGTTTCTTTTTATACCCTGAACCCATTGCAAATGGCAATTCAGGGTATAATGGTTTTGTGGAAATGTATGTAACAGGCAGAAGGAGACGTCGCAGACCCCATAAAGTATATATATTCTTGATCGGCATCGAAAAATAAGTTGATCTAGCCCTGTTCGTCTGTCCGTCCGTATGAACGTCGAGATTTCGGAAACTACAAAAGCTAGGGAGCTGTTCACATGAACACTCGTATGTTAGTTACGCAGTACGAGTTTATTTTGTTTTTTCGATAACTCATCCCATTTCCAAAATATCGATAAAAAATCGAAAAATTCGTTTTAAGGTTTTTTTGGGCATAACTTCTACACCGTTTTAGCTAGAGACAAATTTGTTTATTTAGATAGATATTATGGATACGAAGATTATGTAATTTTCAGATTTTTAATACCACGCCCCTCTCGCCTCCAATATGCAAAAAACGCATTTCAAATATTAGAGACTTGCAATTTGACAAATAGACACATTTTGCTCTTAATATGCTCTTAATATGTTCTGAAAATTTTATGAAGATCGTTAATCTAGAAATGGAGTTATAAGCGTCCAAAGTATAGCCCAACCCATCCCCAAGCCATGGCAGAGTGCGTTCTTATACGTGTGATAAGAATAGTATTAAATTTTTTGCAGAGTTCAGGGTATCGTAGTCAAAAAGTCTCGGCTGGAGCCTTCTTGTTTGAATTTTCTGTTAATGTCATTATATTTAATTATTGCGGATCTTACTGCATAGCATATTTATAACAAATAAAAAAAACGATTCAATTTATATTATTTTTAAAAATATATTTTTTTTCAGGGAGCTGGACATAATGATGTTGAACTACACCCGCAATACTATGAACGATTGAGAAAGTTTCTCTCTGTTGAATTAATTAAATGACAATTAAAGATAAATGCCGATGGAAGTATTTGTAATAATACTTCTGAAGGAGCAACTAATTCGAATCCTATGGCAGCAAGCTTAAAATTCTGTGAAAAACCTCAAACGGCTCCAGCAGCGACAGAAAACGAATCTAATAACAAACAAAATAAGAATGATGATAATGATGGTTAGTAAAAACTAATTCATTTATATATACATATTTTATGTTTTTTTATAAGAAGTAGTCTAGGATAACTAATTATATAATTGTAACTATTCAACGTAAACCAACATATCTGTCGCTTCCGTTCCAAGTAAATTAAACAATAAATTCCTAAAAAAAAAAAAAAAAAAAAAAATGATGTTAAACTACAAAAAATTTAACGTGTGTAACATTTAAGATCTTCAAATATTTTTGGATTAGCACATATTGCATATCTGCTATGATACTAATGTCTAATTGTCCTGCAAGCAAGACTGTTTTAACAGAAATCGTCTTGAGGAGTCTTTTCTGAGTTGCCTTGATGATTAAAAAATGATTAATCTCATGAGGCGATCGAAAGAAGACTCATAAATGACACTTCTATATGCTCAAAATATGATTGGTTGAGAATACAAAAAAAAATGATTAAATTATGACTCGAAAAAGAAATGAATAAAAAGACGAGTCATAAGCGACTCATCAGGAAGATGGGTACCGTTTTCTCCCGACGGGGGAGTCATTTATGATCAGAAAATGAGCGCATATTTGACTATTTTCGATCAGTGCGTGACTCATAAAAGACTCATTTATGCTCTGTTAACATCAAAAATGCTTGCAGGGGTTTCTTAAAAGTTGTAACCACAATTTTTGTTTTCTTTTGAAAACACGTAAAACCGTTTGAAAATAGAAAATTGTGTTTTTTGAAAATCAGGCAATAAATACTATACATATAAAATTCAATAATACATTTGAATAGGATCTGGGAAGAGTAGTGAAGAATGTAATATATTAGAATGCTTTTCCAGAGGTTCGGGAAATTTCCAAGTCAAATCTAAATATAGTTATAAAATTTGAAAAATATTTTATACCTTGGACCCAATCTGTTGATTGTGTTTTCTGAAAGTGTTATGCTCAAAAAACGTAAAAAAAAAAAAACAAGTAAGAAAGCTCTACTCAAGACTGCTCGACTACGAAATTGGATGGGGATTGGGGACCGGAATCCAAAGTCTGATAAAAGCCGAAATTGTATTTAATTAGTATCCATATACATATATGCAGATGACTTGGAGACTCTAACTCTAAATATGAAATTGAAATTGAAATTGAAATTGTTTTATCGATAACTCTGGAAATAGAAAAATGATCGAATTTATGAAACAAACTCGTATTGCGCGTGCAATATACGGACCTAACACAAAAAGAATGAAGTCTCTAGCTCTTATATCTTCGAAAATCGACAGACAGACAGACGGACATGGCTATATCAAATTTTTTCGTCACCCTGATCAAGAATATATATACTTTATGGGGTCTCCCACGCCTCCTTGTGGCTCTTACATATTTTTAACAAAACCATTATACCCTAATTTCCCATTTTCAATGGGCTCAGGATATAAAAAGTGAACGAATTTTCCATTTTTTATCGATAACTTGGAAATGGGATGAGATCATAACTCGTACTTCGTAACTGGCATAAGAGTATTCCTATGAAATTTCAGCTCTCTAGCTTTTGTAGTGTCCGAAATCTGGACGTTCATATGGACGGACGGACAGGGCTATATCAACTTATTTTTCAGGGCTGATCAAGAAAATATATATTTTGTGGGTTCTACGACGTCTCCTTCTGCCTGTTACATACATTTTCTCAAAACCATTATACCCTGAATTCCAATTTTCAATAGGTTCAATAATTTAGGGTATAATGGTTTTGTGAAAATTTATGTAACAGGCTGAAGGAGACGTCCCAGACCTCATAAAGTATATATATTCTTGATCAGCATAAAACAATAAATTGATTGAGCCCTGTCCGTCTGTCTGTATGAACGTCGAGATTCCGGAAACTACAAAAGCTAGAGAGCTGAAATTTTTTTTTTCGATAACTCATCCCATTTCCAAATTATTTTCTGTGCAAATTTGTTGGTCAATTTTTTGAAGCTATTGAACACATATTCTTATTCTTGACGAAATTTTGCATGTTCAAATACATAAATATGTATGTAAAATGAAATGTGCGGAATTACATCATTTATACATTACCTAAGCTAAAAAGTAAATGGATAATTTTATTTTAACATGCGTGTAAGAAATCGTACATTAAATAAAAATATCATTTTAGTATTAATTATACTAGTTTACATTAGAATAAAAAGGATTGTTTGATTCCATTTTTTCTACACACAAACATTAAACTTATAATATCGTTGCAGGTCGTTCAGCATCCAATTCGACAGCATCAATAATAGTAGCGGAAAAATTTCTCTAGCAAAAAAAATCGGGCTGCAACACCACCTTAGCCCAAAGTATGTGTTCTTCACAACAATCAAATATTACTTTTTCAACAGGATATGAAAAAATAGATACTAAACAAATTGGAAATAACTCAATATATGCCATTAAAAATACAAATGATATGATTCTGACCCCATTTAAGCAATATTATAATCCTGCTCCCACACTTCCCATACACTCTCCACATTCTCCCGGTCATCTAAATTCATATCCTAATATTCAGCAAAGAAAACTTTCTGGTAGGTACATAGATAATAAAATTGCCAAACAAAATTCTGCAAAAAACACAGTTCTTGCTAATCAAATGACTGCAGATTTTTTCAATGAAGAAGAAAAATTAGCAACCTCAACAACTCATCCAAGCAAGATATGTAGATATACAAAATCACTAAATCAGAATGATTGTATAGAAAATACTACAATACACCATATTGTTAAGGATAATCAGAAAGGTAATTTCTTAAATTTATTGCGAGAAAACGTATCAAATCAAAAAGATAATAATAATGAATTACACTTACGTGAAAAAAAAATTTTAACAAGTGATTTCAAATTAAAAAATGAAAACATTGCTTCAGATGTAAACCAGAAACCTAGATGTTCTCTTGGAATTCACGACAATCATAATAGACGTCAATTTACATTCAAAACTAGTAAATCTGAGCAGACATCGCCAAACATTGTCGATTATAAGAAATACATTTTTGACTACGATTATAATAAAAGAAGTACAGATTCCTTGCTGCGAGTTTCAAGTATAGACCCATGGATAAAAAAAAAAGATTTTCCATATCATGGTTTTAATTATGGCAAGAGCTCAGAAGATCCTTGGATCAAACGCCCAACCAGTGCTCACGAAAAACCATCATTTTCTAAAGAAAGATGTCAAAATGAGCAATTAAAATCGGGTTGTGCAAAACCAGACTTTCTAGAAACAAAACAAAAATCTTACTTAAAACCAGATACACAGCAACAAAAAATATCTAGAAATAGGGAATCTGTACTGTCAGCCCCTTCTTCTCCTAATTTAAAAAATACTTTTAATAATAGCTGTAACATAAATGATTCACAAAACAAAAGTTTTCCGACAAAATCAGCCAGTTTTTCACCAGCTAAAGGTAAACACTTACTGAGTTGTTTGGATGATTCTTTATATGTTAATTTAACATCACTTCAATCAAATGATGTTACAACTCCAGTTCAATTAAGATTTAAAGAAAGTATTAATTCCAACCATTTAAATGCATACACTTCCAATAATATACCGAGTAGACACAGCTTTTCTTCAATATCTAAACCGTCTAAAGATGAACTGCAATTAAATATTCGTCGGTTATCTGAGCAAATGAGTCAAATGGGCGATGTTCAACTTATATTGACTAACGATAAAGAATGTGATGTGGCAGGAACTTTTGTCCAAACAGCGCAAATTTACGAATTTTCTGCTACACCTAGAGATGTGGATGTAACGGATAAAGCAAGTTTTGGAGAGATATCAAAATTTAAGGAAAAATGTCAAAGTGGTAAACATAACCTTAAATTGTCAACAGTTCTAGATAAATCAAAACTGTATAGTAGCTATCAGGAGCCAAACCCTATGCCAGAAACCACCTGCTAAACTATTGTTCGAAATCGGATTCTTAAGATGTGCTTGTGTATTTGTGTATGTCTATATATTTAAATCAAATTATGTTAAATTAGAATACATAATAACGACATTAATATGTATTAACATAATTTGTATTTAAGCCTGCAGGTTTTACAGTAAAAATGCATTTAAATAAAATAATTGGAGTGCTTATACATTCCTAGTAAAAACATTATGTTAAGTTGAAGGCTTAAAAATATTTTCAAAAACAAACAAAACTTATGTATTCCTTTGTATTAATTTATCATAAGTGTACATTTTGTAAATCTATTTTATTCATTGTAATAAAGACCTATGTAAGCAATTCTACAATTTAACATTTATACGTTTTTAATTTTTTGACTCAGACAATCTTTAATTTTTATACCCCAAATGCATTGAAAATGGGAAATCAGGTATTGTTTAATGTATGTATGTGGTACTTCATATGAGAATAGAACCATTTCGTTCGCGCGCCGGCAGCGAAGTCACTATAAACTACTATATTTTCGCTGTCCGAGCCGTAAACTATAGAGCGGAGCAAATACGAAGATGATTTCCTAATGAAACACAATTTGATGCGTGGAAAACATTTGTTCTATATATCCTATCTATGTTCCCATTGAAAATGGAAATTCAGGGTATAATAGTTTTGTGAAATCGTATGTAATAGGCAGAAGGAGATGTCGCAAATCCCATAAAGTATATATATTTTCGATCAGCACAAAAATATAAGTTGATATATGAATGTCGAGATTTCGGAAACAACAAATGGTAGAAAGCTGAAATTTTACATGAATACTCTTATATTAATTACGCAGTATGAGTTTATTTTCTATTTGCGATAATTCATCACATTTCCTAATTATCGATCAAAAATAATTCCGCTTACAGATTTTTACGTGTTTTGAACGTAACTTCTACACCATTTGAGCTAGAGATTTCAAATATATACATATATAATAATAAGACATAATCTGCGTATTCATAATATCTATCTAAATATATTAATTTATAGTCTCTAGCTAAAACGGTGTAGAAGTTACGCCCAAAAAACCAAAAAAATGTAAACGACTTTTCGATTTTTTATCGATAATTTGGTAATGTGATGAGTTATCGAAAAAACAAAACTCTCTAGCTTCTGTAGTTTCCGAAATCTCGACGTTCATACAGACGGACAGACGGACGGATGGACGGACGGACGGACGGACGGACAGACGGACAGGGCTAGATCAACTTATTTTTCGATGCTGATCAAGAATATATATACTTTATGGGGTCTGCGACGTCTCCTTCTGCCTGTTACATACATTTTCACAAAACCATTATACCCTGAATTCCCATTTTCAATGGGTTCAGGGTATAAAAAATATCTTTATTTCTTAATAACTGATAACGGAGTACAATTACGCGATGTAATATTGGTCTTTGGTCTGAATTGAAACTTAACTGCTGATTGGAAAATTGTTTGACTTATATAAATATGCTGAATGTGCAGTTCCCACGAGAAGGGCTTGATGCGTTGGAGTGCGACTTGTTTATGTTATATGAGTAGCCGATGAGACGATTTGTTTCTGAGGGGACGCTGGGGCGATTTGTTTCTAAGTAGACGCTAGAGCGATTTGTTTATGAGTAGTTGCTAGGGCGGTTTGTTTATGTTAGATGATGAAGGGATCGTGGCTTTTTGGTTTAAGTGTTGGTGGGTGCTTATGGATATATTACTTCCCCATCCTAAAGAGATTAGCCTGTCCTTAGGCGGAAAACGTGGGGTACAGTTGTGGTGTGGTTTCTAATGGTACATGAATTTCGGGGAGTGGTTGATTTTCTGGTGTTGAATTACTTGGTTTCCTGGTTGTTTCATACCTTATGATAATTGACTTAAATTTAATGGTTACAAATAGTATTAGACTTATAAGAGTAATTATGAAATTGTAGTTGTAATAATATTGAATGTCTTATTATAATTTGTATTTTCTAAAACTTTTTGTTTTGTTTGTAGTAATGATATTGGTTCTAGATAGGATATTCGAAGCATATTCTGCTACACAAGGAACGCCAAAACACTACGGGATTTTATTGGTTGTACGTAGCAAAATAGTTGGCGAAGCCGATGCCGTTTTGGAGGCATATAACACTCCATTAAACTGGAAGGCTATATCTCAGTGTCTTTCAGATCATTTTGCTGACCGCAGAGATCTTAAGACATTGGAATATCAATTGTACACGCTCACTCAACGTGGACAATCAACAGACGAGTTCTACCAAACCGTCTATTACCACCTGTCTCTAATTCTGAATCAAATAAACAACCATGATTCATCTTTAGAAACACTTAGAGTGCTCACCAAGATCTACAGAGATAAGGCCCTAGATACTTTCATAAGGGGGTCTCAATGGAGATTTACCTAGATTGTTAGCTATTAAAGAGCCAACAGATCTACAGCATGCGCTACATTTGTGTCGATTAATAGAAAATCAATCCATACGAAACTCCGTACATTCCGTTAAACCACCCACTCTACCAGCGCGGAATTATCAACAACCCAAAATTACCCAACAACCATTCCGCTCTAATAATCTACCTGTCGTGAATAGGACCAATTTCAACCCCAATTTATATTACTCATCAAAACCTAATTTTTCGCAACCTCAAAATATTCAAAGGCAACTATTTCAACAACCGCAACACTTCTTTAATGCACCACCAAGACCAATAGCCCCTAAACCACAACCCGCTGTACAACCAATGGAAGTCGATCCATCGGTCAGAACTCGAAATATTAATTACATGAACAGACCAGACAATAATCAAAACGCTATAAAAAGACCTTTATCTGATAGAATAGCCCAAACCCCAAATAAATTTCAACGACAATTCCATATAAACACAGGGGAAGTCCAAGGACTGAACACGAACGAACAGGTCATCAACGAAGCCGACGACTATGCAACTGCATACGCCGAAGCTTACTCGGAAGCTTATTCGAGTTAATGTAATATTGGTCTTTGGTCTGAATTGAAACTTAACTGCTGATTGGAAAATTGTTTGACTTATATAAATATGCTGAATGTGCAGTTCCCACGAGAAGGGCTTGATGCGTTGGAGTGCGACTTGTTTATGTTATATGAGTAGCCGATGAGACGATTTGTTTCTGAGTGGACGCTGGGGCGATTTGTTTCTAAGTAGACGCTAGAGCGATTTGTTTATGAGTAGTTGCTAGGGCGGTTTGTTTATGTTAGATGATGAAGGGATCGTGGCTTTTTGGTTTAAGTGTTGGTGGGTGCTTATGGATATATTACTTCCCCATCCTAAAGAGATTAGCCTGTCCTTAGGCGGAAAACGTGGGGTACAGTTGTGGTATGGTTTCTAATGGTACATGAATTTCGGGGAGTGGTTGATTTTCTGGTGTTGAATTACTTGGTTTCCTGGTTGTTTCATACCTTATGATAATTGACTTAAATTTAATGGTTACAAATAGTATTAGACTTATAAGAGTAATTATGAAATTGTAGTTGTAATAATATTGAATGTCTTATTATAATTTGTATTTTCTAAAACTTTTTGTTTTGTTTGTAGTAATGATATTGGTTCTATTTTTGTTACATTGTTTGTTACATAGATAGTTTGTGTGTAATCTGATTATGTGTTTAAAATTTAAATGTTATTAATTTGGACGCTACAATCGTATATCTTAATTATATTATTACCCTGAATTTGAATATTATTTTTGTTACAATTTTGTGTGATTATACTTTGTTCCCAAAGGGAAAAAAGTATATTGGGTTTGTGCAATGTCCGTCTTGCTGTCCGTCCGTCTGTCCGTCTGTCCATCCGTCCGTCTGTTCGTCTGTCCGTATGAACGCAATATTTGTCGGCGCTATTAGAGCTAGAGACTTGAAATTTTAAACATATACTCATATATGCTCCCGAATTATAAAGTGTTAAAATTTTCCCGATCCGCCCACTAGGGGCGTGGCAAATCGGAAAACTCTTCCGCCCATAGTCAAGTTATCATACTAGATGATGAGCTGCAATTTGGAATGTATACTCGGGGTGACAACCCAAGTTCAAAAGGCTATGGCGGATATATCTACGCCCATTGGGGGCGTGTCAAATCGGGAAAAACGTATCTTCTACACCGTTGATGCTAGAACGCTCAATGTGTGTTAATGTTATGTTTCTAAGAAGATCGATCAAAAAGTTATATGTCTACGCCCATTGGGGGCGTGGCAAATCGGACCTGAATATATAGTGATTTTTCAAATTGTCCTATATTTTGAACACTATTAACACTAGAGACTTGAAATTTGGCATGTATACTCGGGTTGACAACCCAACGTCAATAAGATATGGTAGATATATCTACGCCCACAGGGGGCGTGGCAAACCGCAAAAGTTTATATCTCCTACAGTTTTAAAGCTAGAAGCTTGAAAATTGGATGGTTCAGTTACTAATGTCCTCCTCTATCTATGATCCAAAAATAATCTTTCAGCCTCTTTGGGGGCGTGGCATATCGAAAAATACCCTGTAATTTTCGCATTTTCGGAATGTAAGCAATCAAATTTTGCAGTCATGTTAGCCTCGGCCCTTTCTAAGAACTGGCAAAAAAGTATGCGTCTACGCCCACTGGGGGGCGTGGCAAATCGGCAATCGGCAAAGAAGCTTGTTGTGGCCAACTGCATAATTAAGATGGCAAAAAAGCATTTTAACGTAAATATAATAATATTAATGAATTTAAAAATAAAATTTATAAGTTTTTCGATTATTAAATAAAAAGTTTCCAGCGGGATTCGAACCCAGGTCTTTTGAAAATAACATGTAATCGTTAGCTAAACCTAAATAAATTCACAGCTGATCAGCTGATCAGCAGCTTGTGACAAAACAAAACAATACAATCGCAATTCTTGCTATATGTATACATACTTTGATGTGTATACACATACAAACATCGGTGTACATATACATACATACATACATACATAAATGCATGCATAGAAAAACTGCTTGCCACACAGCGTGGCCAATCGGAAAGAATAAAGCAGTTTTAGTTTTTGCTTGAATGCAAGTTAACACCCTGTATGTCAAACCCAAATAAAACAACAACAACATATGCAGCAACATATAAGCAACTTAGCCAAAACAACATAAGTTGCGTAAGAGCCAAAGCAAGCTGACCCAACATTATCAGCAACCCACCGTGTGACCGGCGACAGTAACTGGACACCCAAAAATGCACCACCCATTAGGTGCAGACTACAGAGGGAACGAGGCAAAGGCCACGTGCGCTGATCACGCACTCTTTAGGCCATTAACCGTGGGACCAACGGATGCAAGACGACACTCTGCGAATTGCACAACAAGTGCAATTCCACGGCGGCAGCATTAACCAATGGCGATCACCAACCAATAGCAGCAAGGCACGACATCAGCGGTAGCAACAGGCGCAGCGACGTCAGCAGCGACGCCGGCATAACATAGGTTTCATTAAAACATTGTAAATCGCTCTTAAGTTAGTTCTAATTCAACTCACAGAAATAAATGATGGTTTTTTTTTAATTAAAAGACTTAAAGATTTTCTAATTGGCGCCCGAGCAGGGACAGTGAATTTAAAACCGCATAAAAGTTTACGCCGTCGAAAAACAGAGCACCTACTTAGCTGCTGTTCGCGAAAGATCCTCTTAAACCAGTGACTTAGTGAACGCGACAAACCGTTTAAACAAAGATCATTCGGACGTATCACCAAAAGTACCTGCACGGCAGCTACAGCGTTCTCGTCGAAGATTGTATCTATATAAACGGAGTAAACGGTTTATTTTCACTGTCGTGAAACAAACACAAAAAAATAAATAAAATTAAGTGCTACAACTCTATAGATTCCGTTCGTAGAGTACTGCGCAACTGTGTATGTGCCGACAGGATCTCGAGTCACCAATCTTCCATCGTGCCCAACGTGGGATTGGACAAAAGGGAATAATCCGGGACATCAGCGTAGGAAGCACCAATATTTGCCACAACTCTATAGATTCCGTTCGTAGAGTACTACGCAACTGTGTATGTGCCGACAGGATCTCGAGTCACCAATCTTCATCGTGCCAAACGTGGGATTGGACAAAAGGGAATAATCCTGGACATCAGCGTAGGAAGCACCAATATTGGCTACAACTCTATAGATTCCGTTCGTAGAGTACTACGCAACTGTGTATGTGCCGACAGGATCTCGAGTCACCAATCTTCATCGTGCCCAACGTGGGATTGGACAAAAGGGAATAATCCGGGACAATCAGCGTAGGAAGCACCAATGTGGAAAATAATATTGTAAGCATAGAAATTAAGTTTTATTCAAAAAAATTTTAAATACAAGAAGAAAAAAACAACTCGAAGAATAATATCGTAAGAAAATTAAGCATTAGAAGTGTACCAAACAATTTGAAAACAATTATATTTTAAGGAAAATAATTAATCAAATACAGTAAACAATTTAAAAATCAGTCAAGAAAACTTGAATACAAAAGAACAAACAATTTAAAAACGAATAGCTTAAGAAAACTAATTAATCAAACATACCAAACAAATTCAAAAGTAAATTAAGAAAATTTCTAAGCCATACCACCCCCATTTTCCCTATCTGCACTATAAGAAAAATTAGGGGATAAGACTCCTCATAAACTCAAACAAAATTTTCACTTTCGATAAAAACCTGTCCTAACCTATCCCAAACCATTGATAACCTTACACGAGCATTTCTCAACTCAACATGCCACCCCCAGACGACAATTCTCCATCGACCAGTTCAAAGTCAACGACAAACCAAGATATAACTCAAAGATGTATAGAAAACACTGTAGAAAGATATGTTAGGAAAATTTTGTCAGAAAAAGGTCATGAAATGCTTAACACAGATATAGATCGCAAAATAGAAGAGGACCAAACTATTCTACCCCAATACATGGGACAGATTAACGAACTAGATAGATTACCGGACGTTGTAAAATTTTTAAAAGATTTCTCTGGGAAAAGAACCGAATTTACATCATGGCGTAAAAGTGTAGATAGGATATTCGAAGCATATTCTGCTACACAAGGAACGCCAAAACACTACGGGATTTTATTGGTTGTACGTAGCAAAATAGTTGGCGAAGCCGATGCCGTTTTGGAGGCATATAACACTCCATTAAACTGGAAGGCTATATCTCAGTGTCTTTCAGATCATTTTGCTGACCGCAGAGATCTTAAGACATTGGAATATCAATTGTACACGCTCACTCAACGTGGACAATCAACAGACGAGTTCTACCAAACCGTCTATTACCACCTGTCTCTAATTCTGAATCAAATAAACAACCATGATTCATCTTTAGAAACACTTAGAGTGCTCACCAAGATCTACAGAGATAAGGCCCTAGATACTTTCATAAGGGGTCTCAATGGAGATTTACCTAGATTGTTAGCTATTAAAGAGCCAACAGATCTACAGCATGCGCTACATTTGTGTCGATTAATAGAAAATCAATCCATACGGAACTCCGTACATTCCGTTAAACCACCCACTCTACCAGCGCGGAATTATCAACAACCCAAAATTACCCAACAACCATTCCGCTCTAATAATCTACCTGTCGTGAATAGGACCAATTTCAACCCCAATTTATATTACTCATCAAAACCTAATTTTTCGCAACCTCAAAATATTCAAAGGCAACTATTTCAACAACCGCAACACTTCTTTAATGCACCACCAAGACCAATAGCCCCTAAACCACAACCCGCTGTACAACCAATGGAAGTCGATCCATCGGTCAGAACTCGAAATATTAATTACATGAACAGACCAGACAATAATCAAAACGCTATAAAAAGACCTTTATCTGATAGAATAGCCCAAACCCCAAATAAATTTCCACGACAATTCCATATAAACACAGGGGAAGTCCAAGGACTGAACACGAACGAAACAGGTCATCAACGAAGCCGACGACTATGCAACTGCATACGCCGAAGCTTACTCGGAAGCTTATTCGAGTTACATGAACGAACAAAGTTACAACACGGCGATAGAAGAGCATGGTATTACTGATCTACCATATGAAGGTGAAAGCTCTCCAAATGATGGTGATCAAATAACAGATACCTCGGACATAAATTTTTTAGTTTAAATCGTTCCTCGTTGCCATATTTTCAGTGCAAAACGAGGGACGGCAAATTATTGAATTTCCTCATTGACACAGGCTCTAATCAGAACTATATCCAACCATCTTTTGCAACACATCCAAAAAAAAATCAAGACACATTCTTTGCCAACACAATTGCCGGACAGATAGCTATCACACATCATATTTTTCTTAACTTGTTTAGTCTCAACGACACCCCAATAAAATTTTTCGTACTACCTACATTAAAAACTTTTCATGGTAATCTTAGGTAACGACACAATGAAACAACTTAACGTTGTTATAGATGTGCGAAATGATATTCTGATAGTAAACACTAACACTAAAATTCGAATTAGACAATTACCCGCGCAAGCGATTAACAACATAAAAGTTCGAACCGAACACATGTCGGACAGTCAAAAAAAGACAATAGAACATCAACCCATTACATTTGCTCTTAGTAACAAAAATCACAACGGAAAATTAAAACGTTGGAAGAGCTATCTAGAAGAATTTAATTACGAACTTAAATACAAACCAGGAACGACTAACGTAGTAGCAGACGCGTTGTCAAGGAATCCAGTAACTGAAAGCCACAGTATCGAAGCTACAATCATGAGCGATGAAAGCTCATCGCACAACTTAATCCCTTCAATGGAAGTTCCCATCAATGTGTTTAAAAAATCAAATTTTTATATTAATTGGCGAAAAATCTGATTACCAATTTCAAATACCATTCCCCACATATCACAGACACATAGTAACTCGACCACACTATACAGAACAAGAGCTAATCGACATCTTCAAAGAACGACTTGACCCAAGAATTGTTAACGGGCTGTTTACTTCCGAACATATTATGGGAAAAATACAGGAATTCTACCCAACTCATTTCTCCTCTTATAAAATTAGATACACTCAGAGAAAAGTAGAGGACGTCACCGACATAAATATACAGAACGAAATAATTACTCAGGAACACACACGAGCTCATAGGAACGCTTTTGAAAATAAAGCGCAAATTTTAGAAAAATCATTTTTCCCACAACTATCTAAAAAAGTGAAAGAAATCGTTAAATCATGTTTGACATGCAAAGAGTCAAAATACGATAGACACCCCCCAAATTCCGAAATTCAAGCAACACCAATTCCAAAATTTCCAGGCGAAATCGTTCACATTGATATCTACATGACAGAAAAAAAACACCATATTAACTAGCATTGATAAATTCTCTAAATACGTTCAAGTCAAAGTCCTAAAATCTAGAGCTGCAGAAGATATAAAAATTCCGCTTAGAGAAATACTAATAGCATTCGGCATGCCGAAAGTTATCATAATCGATAACGAAAAAGCCCTAAATTCAGCCTCAATAAAATTCTTGCTACAAGATCAACTTGGTATCCAAATATACACAACACCACCCTATAATTCAACAAGTAATGGCCAAATAGAAAGATTTCACTCCACTTTATCAGAAATAATGACATGTTTAAAAAAAGACAACACAGATATGAGCTTCACAGACACACTTTTTAAGGCAGTACAAGAATACAATACTTCTTACCACTCAGTAACCGGAAAAAAAACCAATTGATACATTTCTTGGCACAGCAGTTCCTAACAATCCAGAGAAAACAGCAGAAAATAGAAAAATAATATCAGACAAAATCCTAGCCAAACAAAAAGCCGATTTAGAATACCATAATAAGAACAGGAATGAAATGAGAAACTACGAACCAGGAGATATAATACATGTTAAAATCAATAAACGTTTAGGCTCCAAACTCACACCCAGATACAAAAAAGAAATAGTAGCAGAAAACACGAATTCAACTATTAAAACAGTTTCAGGCAAAATAGTTCACAAAAATAATATTCGAACTTAACTTACAGGATCATTTTACCAACATGCTTGGGGACAACTACTGTCCTCGACTATTCCAATTCGCAAATCATCTCAATAGTCACAGGATTGGCAGCTAAACAAGACAGCACTTTCAAAATCATCCATATATTTGATCTAGACAAATACAGCGAAATTTACTCATCATTGAACGACTCACTACACTCACTTCCTACAGATCATTCCCTTCAACCCATTCATTTCGTATGAATTATCCCAAATCAAAACGACTTGAGAAGACTTAGACCTCAACTCAAATTTAAAAGAGCTATTGAAGCTATAGGAACAGCATGGAAATGGTTGGCAGGAAACCCAGATCAACATGATCATCAAATTCTTATAAATAAGATAAACGAACAATTGGAGAATAATAATAAGCAAGTTATTATTAATCGTTTAATAAACGAAAAAATTAATGAATTAGGTAATATTACTAATAAAATCATAAAATTAACGCAAAATTCAGAAGAGGTTATTAACCAAAAACCAAATGTCCTAAAATACAAAATTCAACTAGTAAAAGAGGAAATAACTAATATCCTACTAGCAATAACATGGGCAAAACAAATACTATTAATTCATTCATTTTTTCAGCAGTAGAAACTAAAGTAATCGAAGAAATTTTTACAAAAGAAAATAATCTGTTTTTAACATAGAAGAACTCTTAGAATTTGCTGAAGTAAAACTAGCCACAAATGGGAAAAATTTAATTTATATTATAAGTATTCCCATGATTAGTACAGACAAATGTAAAACTCTTAAAGTTAAAGCAATAAAAAATGGCAAAATCATAAATGACATAAAATTCGAGAATTTAATAGAATGTAATAATAATGAAACATTTGCAATAAAAGAACCTTGTGAAAATCATAATGAAAGAACAATATGTAATAGAGATAAACTATTAAATCTAAGTAATGATACCTGTCTATATGCCCTGCTTAATCTTAAAAAACCTGAATGCACCATTATAAACAATCAACACGTTCCGGACTTCGAAGAAATACTTCCGGGTACCCTTTTGCTGAACGGATTCAACGGATCAGTCACACTGGATGACAAAACATATAAACTCCAAGGCACATACCTTATACAATACCGCAACTCTACAGAAAGGATCGGCGAAACGACCTACAAAACAGAAGAGGCACGAGCCGCGGAACCAGAACCCCCAGTGTTCCAATTAACAGCAGAGAAAACCAAGCTGGACGAAGTGTTATCACTACAAATGGTAAAAGAACTAAATACCAACAACACCAAAATTCTGGAGAAACTAGGAGACAAAGGGACTGTGCAGGCTACTATCGGCTACACGTCACTCAGCATCCTATTATTAATTATAATGGGAGTATTCATCGAACTCGTTAAAAGAATCAAAAGAAAGACTCTAGACAACAAGCAAATGGTTACCGACAGCACACCAGCTGGAGTTTACGTAGCAACCGAGGACGGTCGCATTTAAAGGGGGAAGAGTTAACACCCTGTATGTCAAACCCAAATAAAACAACAACAACATATGCAGCAACATATAAGCAACTTAGCCAAAACAACATAAGTTGCGTAAGAGCCAAAGCAAGCTGACCCAACATTATCAGCAACCCACCGTGTGACCGGCGACAGTAACTGGACACCCAAAAATGCACCACCCATTAGGTGCAGACTACAGAGGGAACGAGGCAAAGGCCACGTGCGCTGATCACGCACTCTTTAGGCCATTAACCGTGGGACCAACGGATGCAAGACGACACTCTGCGAATTGCACAACAAGTGCAATTCCACGGCGGCAGCATTAACCAATGGCGATCACCAACCAATAGCAGCAAGGCACGACATCAGCGGTAGCAACAGGCGCAGCGACGTCAGCAGCGACGCCGGCATAACATAGGTTTCATTAAAACATTGTAAATCGCTCTTAAGTTAGTTCTAATTCAACTCACAGAAATAAATGATGGTTTTTTTTAATTAAAAGACTTAAAGATTTTCTAATTTGCACAATTCATATGCGTATGTGTTTATAAATTAATTGGCAATCAATTGTCAGCAAGCATTTCATAATAAATATACAAATATAAAAAAAATTAAAAAATTATCATTTTTGAAAAAAGGTTTTCTGCGGGATAGCGCTTACCACCAGCGCCACTCCCCTGAACTGAGCTCCTCTAACTAAAACCAAATAAGGCATTGCTAGAGCGTCTCTGAAAAAACTAAAGTCACAATTCTTAGAATATTCTGGCGTGCAAACTTTTGTATGCATATACTCGTATAGTGTGTACATGTGTAAATCTGTATGTATGTACATATGTATGTATAGGAAAAACGGTTGTTGCTTGCCATGTACATACATACATATGTACGTTTTCTAATTGCCGAAATATTTCGTTAATTAAATGTTTATTAAATAAATAAGATGCACCTATGGGAACAACTGCAACGTTCTTACTTGCTATACCCTGAACCCATTGAAAATGGGAATTCAGGTATAATGGTTTTGTGAATATGTATGTAACAGGCAGAAGGAGACGTTGCAGGCCCCATAAAGTATATATATTCTTGATCAGCATCAAAAAATAAGTTGATCTAGCCCTGTCCGTCCGTCTTTCCGTCTATCCGTCTGTCCGTCTGTCCGTGCGTCCGTCTGTATGAGCGTCGAGATTTCGGAAACTACAAAATCTAGAGAGCTGAAATTTCACATGAACACTCGTATAAAAATCGAAAATCCGTTAACATTTTTAAGGTTTTTTGGGCATAACTTCTACAGCGTTTTAACTAGAGACTTCAAGTTTAGATAGATATTAAAGATTTTGTAATTTTCAGATTTTGGATGCCACGCCCCCTTCGCCCCCAATATAAAAAATACGCATTTCAAATACTAAAGACAATTTGTACATAGATATTTTTAGATACTCTTAATCTACTTTGAAAATATCATGAAGATCGTCCATCTAGAAATGGAGTTATAAGCGTCCAAAGTTCAGCCCAATCCACCACCTGGCAGCAACTGTTAGCAGAGCGCGCGCTTATAAGTGCGTAAAGAAGAAGAGTATCACTTTTTTGCAGGGATCAGGGTATCTCGTAGTCGAGCCGTCTCGACTAGAGCCTTCTTACTTGTTTTTGTCTTGGGATAATTCCAAGTTACAATTATGTTGGGTTCTATATAACTAATTTGGTGTGTTTTAAATGTTTTTGTGTATTTGCATTCTGTTGCTATTTGTGTTATTATACTGTTTATACATTCATTTATTTCTTGCTTTTTTGTAGATTTTACATATGCTGTATTATAATAAGTTTCATGCGTGTTTTCTATCAGAGTGTTATTTTGTTCGTCCGGGTAGGGCAAAATTGTATATAATGGAGTCTTACTTATTTGTTTTGGTACGTGTGAAATTATAAATATTTCATTTGTGTCTAATTTGAACCAAGTGGAAGTTTTGATGTTTAAAATTTTTTCGGTATTTATATTTAACATGTGTTGATGTTGTAAAAGTTTGGAGTTGAAAATTCCTAATCTAGTTAGTTGCATGCCTAATTCAATGTCTTCTATGTATTCGGTGAAATGCTCTATGTTGAATATGAGGTAGTCAAGTTTTTTATCAGTTTCTTGTGAGATGCTTAGGTTATTAAGTAGTTCTATATTTTTGTTTAGTGCGTTTATTAAATAGTGTTAAGGCATTTGAAGACATGCCTTTTTTTGTATTTTTTAAAACTGTATAGCTATAATATTTAAGTGTAAGAAATAAGATTGTAACCAATGTGCAGAGCAATTGAGATTGCTGTAAGAGCGAGCATAGGAGTTTCGCTCTCCCTCTGCTCGCACTTAGATGCGCTCTCTAATGTGCAAGCTGCGCTTGCTGTTAGACAATAAAATCAGTATGAATCGAAACACTGGTGCCTAAAGTTAATTTTCCTGAAGAGGCCGCAAGTTGCAGTTTTATCCTCTACCAGTTGAAGGACCAGGCAGACCCCTTATTGTAGGACATTTTTGGCGCCCCCGGGTGGACTCTTCAGGATTGGAAGGCTGTTTCATGGATTTTATCAATAATCAGGGAAGTACCAGATAAACATAGTGCTACATGCAAGAGCAAATAAATAAATGCATTACTTGAGACATACTGAATATTATTGTATGTATAAACCTATCTATGCCTATGTGAATAATGTTGAATTTATTTAAAATATAAAAATAAATAAAATAAGGTGCATATTATAATTGACCTTTGCCCTGTTCAATCTCTGGTAATTCGCATAATCCAAATTGTCTTTGGCGCCTTTAGAGTGTTGCAATTCTTGCTCATTTTTCGTCTCGCATTTCGCTTTGCGCTCTCGTTTTCGCTCTTGCTTTGCGCTCATCACTGGCGCTTGCTTTACACTCATCATTTGTATGCTCGCTTGCAATATCGTTTGCACACTCGCTTGCACATACAGCAGTGCTCTAGCTTTGCGCTCATCACTTGCGCTCGTCACTTGCATGCATTAATTGTCGCTCGAAACTTGCACTCTCGCTCTCATCGTATGCGATCGTTTGCACTGATATCTTGCATTCTAGCTTGCACTATTGTTGCGTTTACACTTGCACATATCGGCGCGCTTTCGCTTGTGCATGTGTAAGTGGGAATGCATTGCACTCAATTGCTTAATCGTTCGCTTAGCAATATCGCTCGTTAGTATTCACGCTCTCACTTTGCGCAATAGCAAGTGTGCATGCATTGCACTCAATCGCTCTGAGCTTTTCTTTTGTTTTTATTGAATTTCGTTTCAACTGAGCTTCACTTATAGCATTATGACTGGCAAGCGAGGAAATAATCGGTCTATGGACGAGTCATCATCAGAGCGTGTCGATGCTCTCTTGACCGTCTATAAGAACGTCACAAATGACATAACCCGTATAAACAAATCATTAAAAGATTTCACTAGACCCGTAGAGCCATTGCACTTCTGCACTTCTGATGAAGCGAGGTAGTGATCAGGGATGCCAACCCTCCGTCTTTTTACGTAGATCTCCGTATTTTGAAAGAGATCTACGTACCTACGTGTGAAGAGACTAAAACTACGTACTTTTTAAAAATATTGCAAAATACCCTAAATACTAACATTTTTGGGTAATATCAATATATTATAAATTAAATAAAAAAGATATGATTTATATTGGGTTATTAGCACTAAATTCCGTTTTCAATATGTTTACGAATGCCGTTTTCAATGGGTTAGCAGCGCTAAATTGCCAAAAAGACTGGCAACGCTTACAATCTCTTTACAATTTCTGTTGAAATTAGAACGAACAAAATTAATGGAAATGGCAAGTGACACCGACGAAGAATGCATCTTAACTCCAACAAAGAAAAGGAAGGTGCACTACGATGTCAAATACTCAGCAGATTGGGAAAAAAAGTATTCCTGGATAACAAAAAGCAGCAAGGGTAATACTTTTTTTAATTGCAAATCTTGCAAAGCAGATCTCAAATGCTCTTCAGGCAAGAGGGACTTAGAGAAGCATGAAGTTTCTGTAAAGCATAAAAAATATTTGAAAAGTATGTATAGCGTTGCGTTTTATAATTGTCGAGTTTGTGTCGCGTGCTTTATGTGCTCTTTTTATACGTTCGTAGTTCGATTTCTTTTAAGAAATTGTTTTGTGAAAAATTTACTAAACAGTGTTTTATGTTGAGAAGAAGGCTCTACTGACAAACATCTAAAATATTTTAATCAAAACATGTATAAATTTTTGTGAAACGTGTACATAAATAAATATGTATAATTTGTTACAGTTTTTTTTATTGTCTTAAAAAAAAAGTACGTAGATCTACGTATTTCAGCAAAATTGTGCTACGGAAAAATACGTAGATTTTGGAGCCTGGCTACGTATTTCTCAAATTTTGACTTGGCATCCCTGGTAGTGATAGTCAACCTAAAATTGAGAGTCCCGCCAACTCTACAATGATTGGCTCCGTGACACACTCTAGAAATCTACCGAATATAAAATTGCCACAGTTGAGTGGCGGTTGAGTGGTTTGGAAAAAGAAGCACTGTCAAGGCTTACCAGGTGACAGATGCTAATTATGAAAAAGCGATAGCTGCCTTAAAAAATGTGTACGACAATCAGTGTCTCATATTTTTTAACAGCATCGCAAAGTTGTTTGACCTCCCACGCATGTCTGAACCATCAGCATCATCTTTGCGCATGATGGTGGATTCAGTACGTGCTATTTACGAATCGTTGTTATCGCTAGGATCTGATAAACAGATTTCGAATGCCATGCTCATCCATTTGGTATTGATGAAAGCAGCGGCTGGCACGCGTACTAGGTGGGAAGAGAATTTTGACTACAACAAACTTCCACTGTGGCAAGATTGTGAAGCTGCCTTAAACAGACGATATCAACACTTAAGTGCTGAAGAATCATCTGGTTCAAGTCGTAAGGCAGTTCAGGACAATAGGAAAAGAATTGGGAAAACTTCGCTAGCTGTCGCTCTGCCAAGTCAGCCACAAGACCCTAAATGCGTGTTTTGTAAAAAGAATGATCACTTCGTCCATTCGTATTCGTCGTTCGCAGCCATCCCATGTTAAAAACGGTTTGCATTTGCAAAGAGCTATCCTGTATGCATAAATTGTTTGCGAACAGGTCATTCAGTGGCTGCTTGTAAATCAGCCCACTGTCGTGTGTGCTCTAAGCCGCACCATACCATACTGCATAGATATAGTTCTGAGGCGACACAAGGTAGCTCAGCAGTTGTATCGACAGTCCCTCGAATTAATTCTTCACAGACCATCTGTAAATCACGCACGGATAGCCTCAGATCAAGTTCTCTTAGCAACCGCAGTTGTTAAGATAAAAGATCAATCAGGATCTTACCATTTAGCTAGGGCCTTGTTAGAACTTGCCAAACAGCTAAAGTTGAAAAGGCAAAAAATTGGGATTCAGTTGTTGGGCATTGCTAACTGCCAGTCTTCTGTTCGTCACAGCGTTCAAACCGCCATAGCATCTCGAACGGACGATACAGAAATTTGAACAGACTGTGGTGTGTTACGTTCTATATCGTCGTATCAACCAGAGAAGCATACTGAAGAGATCAAGGTACTTGATAATGCACTGAGGAATTATGTTTGTTGCATCGAGACTTGATAATAATTCTTCAAGCATTTGGATTTCCTCTCACAAAATGGTCGTCCAACAGTAAGCAACTCGCAGCACAACCAGCAAGAAATGATATTATCATTGGTCATCAAGAGGACACAAAAACCTTAGGATTAATTTGGAATCCTATGGATGACATTTTTAGATACTCCATGAACTGCTTAACAGAGGTACAACCAACCAAACGGTCCGTTCTTTCGTTTGTGGCACGATTATACGAGGTTTGTTAAGTCCGATCGTAACTCGTGCGAAGGTCCTTCTACAAGAAATCCCACAAACTTGGGTGGGATGACCAATTACATGTCTAAATGAGACAAGAATTTGATGCAATAACTAGCTGCTTCTCAAATTTAGACTCGTTGTATATACCTCGTTACGTTGGTACACTCAAGTCGAAAGGATGCCAAATCCATGGATTTGCCGACGCCTCAACGAGAGCTTACGGTTGTTGTTTATACGTAAGAATACAAACAGATGAGGGTATCACTACCAGGCTGTTGATCGCCAAATCAAAGGTAGCGCCTTTGAAAACAAAATCTATTCCGCGGCTGGAGTTGTGTGCTGCAGAATTGTTAGCTACATTGTGGGATGCGGTAAAGAAACTACTTTATTGTCCTATTAATCAAGTCACATTTTGGTCAGAAGAATTGACTACTAATCTCTCCGGGAATGTTCGGTTGAGGAGCTTAAAACATCTTTGTGGTTTTGCGGACCAGGATTTTTAAAGCTTTCTGACACATTGTGGCCACCCAATTCACAACTCTCGTTATCGAAGGAATTAGAGTTGTTAGAGAAGCGTAGACCTGCAATCACTCTGATCGCGGTCGATGAGGTACCAAATTCCATCGTACAGCTTATCGAAGCAACTTCTTCATATTCTAAGTTAATTCGCATAGTTGCATATATGTTCCGCTTAATCGATGGAAAACAAGAAAGTCATACTTCACTGATTCCTACAGCTTCTGAGTTAAGTTTTGCTTTTCTTGCTGTCATATCCATAGTTCAACACATTGAATTCATCGATGAAATAAAGAAGCTAAACAAATCAATCGTTTTGCAACCGGCATTGCAAAAACTGACACCGTTTTTGCATCCACATCAGCATGGCAGGCGTGTGTTGAGGTTGCTACGAGTAGGAGGTCGTTTATTGAAGGCACCACTAGCACATAATGCTAAGTTCCCCCTATTACTTCATAAAAAATGTAGATTCGTAACGCTTTATTTGGGGCACTTGCATCGCTCTCATTGCCACGCCAATCCATTGGTATTAATGGGTCTGCTTCGTCAGCAGATCTGGCTGGTCAATGCTCGAGAAGCTTGCAGTGCAGTAGTTTGAAAGTGCGTACATTGCTTTCGCTAAAAGCCGAAACTTCTATCCCAAATAATGGGTAATCTTCCTGCTGACCGCTTACATGGAAATAGACCATTTGAGATCAGCGGAGTGGACTTTTGCTGGTTTCATTAGGAATTCGTGGCAAATCGCCAGTTAAAATGTATATTGTCGTATTTGTTTGTTTTACTTCGAAGGCTGTGCATCTCGAATTAGTAACCGATCTAACCACCAATTCATTTTTGATGTGTTTATCCAGGTTCATTGGTCGACGTGGTCTTGTACGGAAGCTGTACTGCGACAATGCCACTAATTTCGTGGGTGCTGCACGCACTCTGGACCTCATGGGCACGTTCCATGCCAACACAGCGGACATGGAAACGTTTGCTGCGGATCTGGGAATGGAATTTGTTTTCATTCCTCTTCGAGCGCCGCATTTCGGCGGTCTCTGGGAAGCGGCAGTGAAGTCTGCCAAGGGGCTGCTACTCAAGGCAATGGGCTGCGCAGTCTTACGGCAGGACGAGTTGGCCACCGTGCTGGTCGAGGTCGAGGCCGTGCTCAATTCGCGGCCAATGGTCGCTCCCAGCAACAACCCCAACGACGGCGAAGTGCTCACGCCAGCGCACTTCCTAATAGGGACAACGCTCGCGCCGCTGCCACTCGCGTCAACAGAGCCAGTCCGCGACGTCAAGCTGACATGTTTAAAAAGATGGCAGCTGATATCAAGCATCAAGCTTCGATTTTGGATAGACTGGTCAAGGGACTACTTGCTGAGCCTCCAGCAAAAGTCGAAGTGGACCAAGGAGAGGCAAAACGTGGAGGTCGTAACAGTCGTCCTCGTGGGAGAGGACAACGCTCCTCCTCAACAATGGATGCTAGGCGTGGTGACCGAAGCCGTAGCCGGCGGAGATGGTAGGTTGCGAGTGGTCATCATAAAGACAAAATCCGGCACCTACAAGAGGGCAATCCATCGCATTGCTCCGCTTCCACTTAATTGATAAGTTAACCTAAAAAATGAATATTGTATTGAAGCCCTACGGCCTTTCAACCCGGCCGATGTTAAGGCATTTGAAGACATGCCTTTTTTGTATTTTTAAAAACTGTATAGCTATAATATTTAAGTGTAAGAAATAAGATTGTAACCAATGTGCAGAGCAATTGAGATTGCTGTAAGAGCGAGCATAGGAGTTTCGCTCTCCCTCTGCTCGCACTTAGATGCGCTCTCTAATGTGCAAGCTGCGCTTACTGTTAGACAATAAAATCAGTATGAATCGAAACACTGGTACCTAAAGTTAATTTTCCTAAAGAGGCCGCAAGTTGCAGTTTTATCCTCTACCAGTTGAAGGACCAGGCAGACCCCTTATTGTAGGACAAATAGCTTAGGTCGTTGTATTGTGTCAAAGTGTTGATTTTGAGCTCTAATTCTTCTTCGTCGTTTTGATCTAAAGTGCCAAAAAGGTATTTATTTACCGTACCTATTGCGTTAAATAAACCTCGTTTGTTTCTTTTAATGATTTGTATTCCATTCATTTGGCGATTTAGTTTTTCTATTAAATACTCTATGTGGGTAATGTTTTTGAATGGTTCTGCTTGTTTAAGTAAGTTGTTATATGTAATTTGTATTTTTGTTAAGTTTATTGTTAAGTAATGATAATCATAGTCAGATGGTATGTCCATTGTTCCTGTTTTGAAAGTTAGGTAACCGTTCGGTGCTTTTATTGGGTTGATTTCGATACTTTGGTTAATAGTACGGGATGCCATTGATCAGAGTAAGAGTAGTAACATGGTGATTTCTGAAATTAAGTTTCATATTTGCTTTCGTTAAATTTCTTTTTATACCCTGAGACCATTGAAAATGGGAAGATCTTTTTATACCCTGAACCCATTGAAAATGGGAAATCAGGGTATAATGGTTTTGTTAAAAGTATGTAACAGGCAGAAGGAGGCGAGGCAGATCCCATAAAGTATATATATTCTTGATCAGGGTGACGAGAAAAGTTGATATAGCCATGTCCGTCTGTCCATCCGTCCGTATGTATGAACGCGTCGATTTCCGAAGATACAAAAGCTAGAGAGTTCATTCTTTTTGTATTAGGTCTGTACACGCGCAGTACGAGTATGTTTCAGAAATTCGATAACTTGTATATTTGCAAAGTTATCGAAAAATGAATTTATCGGGGACCAGTTATAAAATTCTAGCTAATTCATATTTAGACTTAGAGTCTCCAAGTCCTCTGCAGATATATAGATACTAATTTATTACAATTTCGGTTTTTGTCAGATTTTGGATTCCGGTTCCCACTTCGCCCCACCACCCCCATATGTGAAAAAAAATGCATTTCAAATACTAAAGACATGCAGTTATTTATTTATTTATTTAATACAGTTAACTTACAATGTAAAATTATAGGCTAACTTAAATTATAGAGTTCTGGCTGCTGGGGCCTTCGACTCTCTTGTTATTCTATACATTATATATATTATATTTTATATTATATATTATATTTTGTTCACAATTTTTGTTAGGGTGAGGAACTTAAGGATAGTATTTATGTTATTTGGTGTTGGATGGGATAGAAGTTGAATCGGGTCGAGATTTTGGAATATTTTATTGTAGGATGTTTTTAGGGATTGACATTCTTTTAGAATATGGAGATGTTGGGTCGAGGTAGTGTTGGTGGGTGATATTGGTATGGCCAAGTCTCAGTCTTGTAATTTTAATTTGTTGGGATCTTGACGTGTTTATTGGGGCTTTGTATTCCTGCGGGTCAAGGGTTTGGTACCAGTTTGATGTGTTGTGTATTGTGTTTCTTGTAAGTGTTTTGAGGGAGTTTTTTAAATATTTGTTTATGTCTTCAAAGTTATGATTTGGGGTTAGGATGAGTGGAAGATCGGTTGCATCTTTCGCAGCCAGGTCAGCTAATTCGTTGCCCTTGATACCTACATGGCCGGGGATCCAGATGATTTTAAATTTTGGTTGGTATTTGGTGAGGATGTTGCGGATGAAGAATCGATAATAGGATGAGTTTGTTGATGTTTATTATTGCGTCTATGGATGAGAGGGAGTCGGTGTATATGGCATATTTGCCGGGCTTGTTATACCCTGAACCCATTGAAAATGGGAATTCAGGGTATAATGGATTTGTGAAAATGTATGTAACAGGCAGAAGGAGACGTCGCAGACCCCATATATTCTTGATCAGCATAAAAAATAAGTTGATCTAGCCCTGTCCGTCTGTCCGTCCGTCCGTCCGTCCGTCCGTCCGTCCGTCTGTCCGTCTGTATGAACGTCGAGATTTCGGAAACTACAAAAGCTAGAGAGCTGAAATTTTACATGAATACTCGTATGTTAGCTACGCAGTACGAGTTTGTTTTGTTTTTTCGAGAACTCATCCCATTTTCAAAAATTCGAAAATTCGTTTACATTTTTTAGGTTTTTTGGACATAACTTCTACATTGTTTTAGCTAGAGACTTCAAATTTTGATAGATATTAGGGATACGCAGGTTATTTTATTTACAGATTTTAAATGCCACGCCCCTTCGCCCCCAATATGAAAAAAACGCATTTCAAATACTAGAGATTTGCAATTTGGCACATAGATAGATTTAGATACTCTTAATCTACTCTGAAAATTTCAAGATAGTCGATCTTGAAATGGAGTTATGAGCGTCCAAAGTTCAGCCCAACCCACCCCCAAGCCATGACAGCAACTGCGCGGTTAGCAGAGCGTGCGCTCATAAGTGCGTAAATAAGAAGAGTATCACTTTTTGGCAGGGTTCAGGGGATCTCGTAGTCGAGCCGCCTCGACTAGAGCCTTCTTACTTGTTTTAATTTGAAAAGGAGAATAATTTACAAGTGTTTTGTCTTCGTCGGTGCATTTCATTATTAAATATTTGGGGCCGCTACATGGATTAGTTAGAGTTTTTGTTTTGTCAATTCTGAATTGTAGGATATTTGACCTGCTATGCAGGTCTGGCGGGTCTCGCATGCTGCAGTTGTTGTTGTAATTTTAGTTAGGTTGTTGATTTTCCGTTATAAAGTAAGATGTTAGGTTGTTGTTTTTTCCCGTTATACAGTAAGATGTTTCGCACTGTGATTTTGTTTTTGTAAGTTTTTTGTGTTTTTTTTTTTTTGATTTGTTCGTTTTACAAGTTAAGTGAGAAAAGCGTGGACACGTCTGCTTGCTTGACTGATTAAATCGAACTGATTTAGATTTATAATGTGTTGTTTTTCTACCTCTATTAGTTTCTACGAAATGTTTTTCGTCAGTTTGTGTAATTTGGCCTGTTTTCTCAAATGGTGTGGTCGTTTTAGTTTTAACTAGTGGGACGTGTTTATAATCTGTATTTATTTCAAAATCGATTCTGTTTTTATTGAGATTTTTAATTTGATTTGTGTGTGGTGTGCCTGAGTATATAAATATGTCTGCTGGGGTTCTGTTCGTTGTCAAGTGGTGTGTCTTATGATTGTAAATGTATAGAACGGTTTCGAATTTTGTCTGTTTTCTATGTCGGATTCTGTATTATGATTCTTAATTTTTATACCCTGAGCCCATTGAAAATGGGAAATCAGGGTATAATGGTTTTGTTAAATGTATGTAACAGGCAGAAGGAGGCGTGGCAGACCCCATAAAGTATATATATTCTTGATCAGCATAAAAAAATAAGTTGATCTAGCCCTGTCCGTCTGTCCGTCCCATGTCGTTAAAAATTTTTTATGATTGCTCTTTTAGTTTCGAGCCAACTGTTGACTTCTACTAAGTTTCCGTATTTTGAATATATGTCAATGCAAGATAGGAATTGTTTGTTGTCGATTAAATAAAAGTCCATGACGTATTTGTCTCTGGGATTGTATACTTCTGGAGTGATTTCGAAAGTTAGTTTTGTGTTTCTGTTTTCAGTTTTGGATAAATTACAAATTTCACATTCATTAATGATATTTTGTATTAGGTTTTGGTGGTCTGGAAAATAATATTTTTCTCTAAACCAGTTCGTAGTTTTTGTAATACCTGGGTGAAGTAATTTTTGTGATTTGAAAGGATTATTTCTTTAAATTCTGCGAAAGTGAGAATATCTTGTAGTTTTGATAAAGTTTTTAATGTTTTTGTTTTACTATCGGGATTCATAATTTCAGCATAAGCTTTTTCGAATATTGGGAAATCTGATAAGTTGTGGTATTCTTTAATCATGTCTTTGGCAAATGTGTCAGTCATTTCTATGTATGTTATTTTTATTTTTGTTTTATGGAAATAGTGTACAATGTCGATTTGTTCTTTGTCATCTTTTATGAATTCAATTTGTCTGTTGTGTAAATTCAGGGGTCTTTTTGAAATTGGTAATAAGTTTGGCTTGTCTTCCTGAGCACTATGAATGGTTGCTCGGGAGCTACTGATTTCTTCTCCTAAGAGATTTTCTTCTAGTTTAATTCTAGACAGGGCATCTGCTACGTAGTTTTCTTTTCCGGGTAGGTATTTAATATTATAGTCGTATTCGTTTAATTTAATCTTCCATCTTTGTAACTTCATATTTGGTTCCTTTATGTTGTGTAACCATACTAATGGGTTATGATCGCTAAGAATTTGAAATTTTCGACCGACGATATATGGCCTGAAATATTTGGTAGCCCATACGATGGCTAATAATTCCTTTTCTATTGCTGAATAATTAAGTTCGTGATCATTTAGGGTTCTGCTTGCGAAACATATTGGTTTGTGATCCTGTGAGAGGACTGCTCCTATAGCTACATTACTTGCGTCTGTAGTTAGAGAGAAAGTTTTATTGAAATCTGGGTAGATTAGTATTGGGTCATTTGTTATAAGTACTTTCATTTTATCGAAGGCTGATACGAAATCTGGGTTAGTTATATCAATTTTGGAATCCTTTTTTAGTCCTAGAGTCAATGGTTTTGCTATTTTGGCAAAATTTTGAATAAACTTGCGGTAAAATCCGCAAAGGCCTAAGAATGATTTGATTTCTTTAGGTGTTTTGGGAATTGGAAAATTTATGATGGCTGCTACTTTATCGGGGTTAGGTTTGATTCCTTCTGTTGTTATTATATGCCATAGGAATTGTGTTTCTCTTTTTAGAAATTCGCATTTATCTAATTGTAATTTTAAATTAGCTTTGTGTAATCTGTCAAATACCTTTTTTATGGAAGTTAAGTGTTCATCTAGTGAAGTTGAGAATATGATTATGTCGTCGAGGTAGACTAAGCAGTCTTTGAAAATTAAATCTTCTAAAATGTTATTCATACATCTTTGGAAGGTTGCAGGGGCATTTTTAAGTCCGAAAGGCATTCGAGTGAACTCGTAATGTCCTTGTTTAGTTGAGAATGCAGTTTTTGGGATTGATTGGGGGTCCATTTGAATTTGATGGAAGCCCTTTGCTAGATCGATAGTGGTAAAGTATTGGCATTTGCCGAATTTATCAAGGATTTCGTCCATTATAGGTATTGGGTATTTATCGTCTATTGTGGCTTCATTAAGTCCACGATAGTCGATAACTAAGCGGTATTTTTTTTCTTTGGAAGCGTCCTCTTTTTTAAGTACGATCCATATGAGTGCACAATAGGGTGAGTTAGATTTTCTAATTATTCCCTGTTCTAACATTTCGTTAATTTGTTTGTTGACTTCTTGGTCAAGAATTTGAGGATGTCTATAAGGGTATTTATAGATGAGGTCCTCATGTTTAGTTATTATTTTATGTTTGATTGTACTAGTAAAGGTCCAATTTTCACTCTTTCTGTACTGAATATCACTATAGTCGTGAAGTATTTTCTTTAATTTATTTGTTTCTTCTGGATTTAAATGATCCAGTCTGTATTCATTTCTCTCTTCAATATTATTGTTTATTTCGTACGAAAATAAGTCGTATTCGAATTCTGTTGGAGGATAAGGGGATTCGTTGGAAATTTCGTTATTGTATTGGAATTTAAACGTGTAATTCCCTATAGTTATATTATCCTCTGCATAATAATGATGGCTCAGCATCTAATGCTGAGAGGTAGTTTCTGTTTGCGAATGAAACGCTTTTATTAAGTTCTATTATTCCTTTTATAGTTTGGACTTTAAGATGTTCTTTAGTTTCTGGGAAACTGAAAAAATGTTTATTGATAATATTTATGGAAGAACTTGTATCTAAATATTATGCATTTTAAGGGGGTATTATTTAAGATGAGTCTGATGTAGTAGTTTGCTCGATTGGTGTTGCATGGTCCGAGGCAATTTGATAAAAATTTTCTGACCAGTCCATTTTAGTCTGTCCACTGTTACTTTCTCTAGTTCGTTTAGTCGGTTGGTTAGGGAATGGATTTTGCGTTTGAGTAGTTTGCTGGTAGTTTTGAGGGTTTTGCTGTATTCCCTGATTTAATTTGTTACTGAATTCAGTATAGAGTTGTTGATTAGTAGAATTATTCTGTCCTGCTGAATTATTATGTTTGTAATTTGTTTGATTTTGAGTTTGTTTAGAATTCATAGGGTACTTAGGTTTGTCTGTGAAATTATTTTCATATAAGACTTCCCTTTGGGCTACTTGTTTCAAATTAGACACTGTTGAAATATCAAATTTCGCTAAAGTCATGTAAAGTCTGTCTGTTTCCTAGTAATGACCTCTTTAACAGTATTATTCATTGCGTTTATATAGAGTGTGGTATTGGCAGCATTGCCTTCTAATGTTAGTTTGCTTAATTATAAATGTCTTATGTTCTAATTCCTCAATGAACTTACGACGACTTCCATTGAATTTGGTATTGTACAAGCGCCGTAGGAGTTCCTCGCAAGGTGTGTGAGTTTTGAACTTACTGATCAGAGCTTTTCGCAGATTATTCCAACCTCTAGGCTGAGTGAGTTGGGATACCCTCTGTGCCGCTCCAGTTAGCTGCATCTCGATAGTCCCGTACATCAAGCTGTGTTGACGTACGTCCCTCGTTAGGTATAGCTGCATAATATAATCGATGCGTCTGATGAAAGTGCTCAGTGCTTTATTGTCACCATCAAACGTAGGCACCTGCCTTAGAAGGGTGAGCGCCTGGTTGAGGTGAGTATCGGATAGTTCCAGTGTCATGATGAGATTTCTTTTTTTGTTGTTGTGTAGCTATCCTTCGATACACATAGTTGGCACGAAATTATGAGTGGGTTATTGTTCTTTTGATCGTATCTCTTAATTGGGTTGATCGCTTTTAGTTTAGGTTATTTCTCCTTTAACTTGCACTAAGTTGGTATTGGTTATTTCACTTTCAACTTGCACTTAGTTGGCATTTAATTGTGAATAGAAGTTTGTTTTCACACGCGAGGTCACGTGGTACTTTGGCGGATTGAGATGATGATCTTTTATACACCACATCAATCCTACCGGCTGCGTCAATAATAAGACCGACGCACAGTTGGGCCTCTGCCGGCGTCGCGTGGCAAAAATCAGAAAAGTGATGAAAAGCGATTTTCAAAAAGTTGATCTCATATGATTGGAAATTGTCCAAAGGGACAGTATCCAAAAGATTTTTGAAATTCGACCAATTTTTAAGGTAGTTATGCCTCTTCAAAGTTGGGTAAACTTGCAAAGTTTTGCACAACACCGCATTTTTGTGAAAAATGCTCAACTTGTGAATCGAGTTGCAAGACAAATACAGCACCGATTGTTTACATGTAGGTTGCGATTTAAAAATTAATTAATTTCTAATAATATAAAAAAAGAATTATAATGTTACGATTTGTCATTAAAGAGCTAAGTTAAATTTAGCGAACCTCTTAATTTTACACTATTTTTCATCTTTGATGGACTGCATCTTCTGAGTCCCGCCGAGTCCCAGGCAGCGACTTACACACACTTGTTAAGGAAGATGTCCTCTTTCATATTAATAAAACTTTGCCTGCCCCTACCCGCCCCTCCGGGTTCCTATGCTAAAAAACTACCAAAAAACAGGCAAAAAACGCACGAAATACGCAAAAAAGGGTGTTGTTGCGTATCGCTGCCATGCAGTAGGTAGAATTGCCGGCGGCAAAACGGTTTGGGATGGGTTTGGGTTTTTTGTAAATTGGTCGGTGCAATTTGCATTATTTATTTGTTTTGTCTACCTAATGCTGCATTTTGTAAGCAAATATTTTTTAGAGTGGAAGAAAACATGTTCCTCATTAATTTATAATTATTGCTCAGAAACTTTAAGCTTATTAGATATTGCTACGCCTTCTACGGATGACAACTTTAAGGAAAGCTAAATAACAAAAAAAAAAAAAAAATTACCAAACATTTTTTAAAATTTTTTAAATTTGTTTATTTAAACATACTCTCTGAAAATAATTCAAATAATTTATTGAAACAAAACAATGTTCCTTTTTTCATAGAAAAACAAGTCATTTTTGCCAAAGTTCACATTTCTCATGTTTGACCTATAACTGTGAAGCACCCTGTTATCGCATCACCCTGTATGTAGATTCATTTTAAAGAATTCCCTGTCGAATGCCTTTTAAATTTTTAAAATATTTTACTTGGATCAAAAGTTACGATTTTTGCAATGCAAAATGAACAAAGGCCCCACTGTGCGACGTTATAGTTATTAAAAAAAGGAAGAAGGCTCTAGTCGAGACGGCTCGACTACGAGATACACTGAACCCTGCAAAAAAAGTGATACTCTTCTTCTTTATGCACTTATGAGCGCGTGCTCTGCTAACTGCGCAGTTGCTGTCGTGGCTTGGGGGTGGGTTGGGCTGAACTTTGGGCGCTTATAACTCCATTTCTAGATGGACTATCTTCATGAAATTTAGAAATTTAAAGTAGATTAGGAGTAACTATATGTATCTATGTGCCAAATTGCAAGTCTCTAGTTTTTGAAATGCGTTTATACATAATCTGCGTAACCATAATATCTATCTAAATAAACAAATTTGAAGTCTCTAGCTAAAACGGTGTAGAAGTTATTCCCAAAAAACCTAAAAATGGAAACGAGTGTTCATGTGAAATTTCAGCTCTCTAGCTTTTGTAGTTTCCGGAATCTCGACGTTCATACGGACGGACGGACAGGCGGACAGGGCTCAATCAACTTATTCTTTTTATGCTGATCAAGAATATATATACTTTAGGGGGTCTGCGACGTCTCCTTCTGCCTGTTACATACATTTTCACAAAACCATTATACCCTGAATTCCCATTTTCAATGGGTTCAGGGTATAATAATCCACGCTTCCCCACCTGAATTAGAAGCAGAAATAAAAGATAAAATACCTAAAGCGCAAGATCTGCTATGACGATGACAAAACGAAGAAATAGAATTTTCCAAGTAGGCGACAAGGTACTCATGAAATTGAATAAAAGACTTGGTAACAAGTTAACTATTATTTGAAGAAATTACTATGGAAACCAATTCGGGGTCAACGGTAGTAGCAACACCTGGAAGAATTATCAACTATTCGAATTCGGACTATATTCCTATCATGGACGGAAACGCAGATATTTAGGAAGACTTTAGAATTTTAAGGCATATCTCTAATCTAACAATGTACTCGGAAATCACCGAGGAAACTAATTTTGGTAAACACCATTTTCTGTTTTTTGATCTGACGTTAACACAAACAAAGCGGATGGTTTCCCAACTCGTTAACACGCAATGTATAGCTGGCCATGTGAAAAACAATGATTTTCTAAATTTATCCCGCAAACACTAAGCGATTGGCCTTAGGACTTGTTAATTGTCATTGCGAACCCAAGGCAAACGGAAATTGCAAACGTTTGAAGTCAAACGGAAGATCACTCGGAATCATTGGAATTCGAGGAATACATACATTTTCACCTGCGTACTTTCCGTGAAAAATCAATCACATTCGGCATAAGTCTTTTCACCGCAAGCCGAGTAGCGTTGCAAAGTCGCGGTGGATTATAATTACGCAATATCATAATAACTGAACCAACTTTGAGTTGCAAGTTATGTGGTGTAAATCCTGGTAACTCCAGAGAGTTCAAAAACTACGTTGGATAATTTACTACATCATCGGGATTTATTATGGAATCAACGGATTTGTATGTCACCAAATCGCCATCTATTTTTGATTGAATGGTGAAATTCAGTACGTGTACATTATAATTCTTTGCGGCGAGAATTGCTCGTTGACTTAACTTAAGCATAATTCTGATAATTCTCACTAATGTTTGGAAAAACATTTTCAATAATTCTGATAATTCTCACTAATGTTTGGGAAAACATTTCCAATTGGAATATCAATTGTATCAATTGTGTTTAAATTGAGTGGCAACGTAAGTGCAGAATGTGCAGTATGATCGCCATCTATAACGCCAAAGCTTTATCACATCTTGGTCGAATAGTGGCCAAAATCAATGAAATGATAAATAAAACCTGTGCGTCCAGGAAGAGAATAGACCACCAGTATTATTGTCCATCGCTTGCTGTTCATTCAGCAACGGCACATTATTTTGAACGAATTCCTGCAATGGTTAAATGCATCGTGTATTGATCGATTTGGCGCAATCATTTCTACTTCAATCAGTAGCTTATTTGCAATAGTCAAGCATTGATCCTGAATCAGAATCAATCCTTCATTGTAGATTTCATTGGTTATTTGCATGTCGGCATTATTCGTACATATACCAACAGCAGTCGCAAATAAAAACATTCATCATGTCTAGGATGAACAGTATACATGCGACCTAGCGCATCAGTGGAAAATACCTGTGGCCAATCTGGAACTGGTGTTTCTTGTTTGCGACGTTGGAATTGCTTTGTTAATTGATTCCAATTGTAATACTTGGGCATTTCAACGTACATCAGCGTCGCTGCTAATGGATCTGCTTCACAGATTGCAAAGAAGCTAGTCAATGTAGTCGATGGTAAGCTCTCAGCTCGTTGTGGCCCATTATCCTCAGTGACGTAAACTCTTTGTCCATTTTCCAAATGAACTGCTAAATGTACAACTGTAGGATATCTTTCATGAATTTTAAATGAGAATAATTGCCAGTGCTTCATTAGTACTGACGTATCTGCTCATTTGGAAGTTGCCGATTTTGTCATTCGCATTTTCCGACGCAATACCAAACACAGCCATGTCGCTGCCTTTTGCACAAATATTTGACTGATTTGGCCGAATGGCAACTCTCAGCGTTCGCATGTGCTTCGAATAGCTGCGGGCAATATGGATGCGTTGAAGAAAATGGTTGGAATCGGGATCAGCTCCTTCGATCAATGGTTTCAGTGGCTGTGGTGGTGATCTAATATAAGTAATGGATCCAGTTTGACTTTTCCTCTTGCGCAGCACAATCAAGCCGTTTATCAAGTTCAAAAGATCAAAGTATTGCAATATCGGCATACAGATGTCATTGGTCCAATTTCTAACTTGTCATCACCACTGTAGTTCGCAGTGGGATCATATTGGAATGCCAAGCGATTGTATGATGCCAATGATCTTTCTCTGCTCACGCGTTGTCTCAATCGGTAATTTTCTCTTATTAATTTTAGTCTTTCTTCGCTTAAATTCTGTAAACACACTTGTTGCTGCATGCATAGTGCGGTTGCACGTCGTGCTCTCGGCATTTGGGACAATGAACAGACTGGTGAATTCAACCTCAAATGCACGATCCACATAATTTACAGAGTTCATACCATCTTAACAAATGCCTGCTGTTGAAGTTGAATAAAATTTTGAACAGCCAGATATCGTGCGATTCGATGTCAAGGCCTATTTTCCCATTTTCAATGGGTTCTGGGTATATTGAGCACTCTACAGATTTAACCATTACAGATTTAATTGAAATAGCTTACATAAAAGTTCTGTTGGATCATTATTTTGTACACTTCCTCATTAAATATCCTAATCCTAGCGTAATACGTAAGAAAATAACCATGTTTCCTGTTCAGCATAATATAACAATACTCAACTTCGCTGAAAACAACAATAAATATTGACTGCGGCAATAAAACTTTACCAATTAGAAACTGCACAGCTACCCTCACCTCTACGTTTTGCAAGCAACTAAAATCAGCAACCTGTGCGCAACAACTACATTGTGAAGGTATGGCGCATTGCAACACTCGTCCCTGCCACCTACAACCGTTGGTGGTAATTGATAATAGTATCATCATTATAAAGGAAGAAGCAGTTACAATACGAATAGACAACGGCACAGACAAAATCATCCATGGAACACACTGACGCTTTATGAGATCTATGTAGATTTTGGGCATGCCGTATATCTTCAGAGGCTCAACTTTGAGAATCTCCTGGCCCATGATGTTTGCAGCATTCCTCGTCGCTCTGGTTATCGGTTACGTCGTCTTTAAGATTTATCATAAATGCAAGAAGAATAAACAACAGGCCTCGATATGTGCTGTCATGGACACCTTAAGGAAGACCGAGGCCGGCCTTCAAACTAGTGAGGGAGGAGTCAACATATTCGGCATGCAATTCTGCATGATCAGCAAAGCTGCAACAATGTTAATGCCAACTAGTATGACAAACTCTGCGCTACGCTGCCGTCAACATGCGCCGTTGCAACGTCGAAACATGATACACTCATCATAATCGCTGACACAGCGATTATAGGTCTGGGCTAGCTTGATATAAGAATATTTTATACTTTAATTTTTAGTTTGGATTTGACCAATAAATGAACAAGATATAATTATATTTTATTGTTTTAACTTCGTGCAAAGATCACAAGAAAACAAGTTAATAAATTGTAAACTTACATATAGTACATATAAACTAATTTAATACAATTTTAATTTATGTCTGATTTTGGATACCAGCCCTCTTTTCAACACCACCCCCTTGAAATGCTTAAAGAATTTATTTCATATACTAGAGACATATATATTGGTTTGGCTGTCTATATATAAATGTCATGTTTATAATCTGAAAGTTTGATTACCACGTGGCAGAGCAATCGAGACAGTAAGACGCCTGAAGTGCGTACACACATTCATGCGTTCAAGTGTATAATCAGTATGTGTATCTATGTATAGTTTGATACGCTTGCAGAAACGAAACGAAGCATTCTTGGAATATTATTCGTTCGAAGAAGGGTTCAGGGGTATCTTAGTCGAGCAGTCTCGACTAGAGCCTTCTTACAATTTCAAATTGTCATATGAGAGTACCTAAATTTGTTTACATTGTACTGTACTAGAACACACTTTTTAACAAACTAAAATTTGAGCATTACCACTAACCATACAACACATAGACTGGACAACTGGAACAAAATGAATGCGCACACTTATTTTTTTTTGACATTGGCTCCCCTTCAACTTCGTATTTGCTCGGGTTTTTACTTTTAGGTTCGGGAGAAAAAAATTGCTGATGGCAAAATCATTCCGCTTTGAGCGCTCGACGGTGATGGTCGATCTTCCGAAAAGGCCTGACATGTGCCGCTCTTTCCCTTGCTCTCTTTCTCTTTCTGCCCTATGCTTTTTACTCTCTGCTCTCTTCTCACAAAAATATATGTATGCTGGCACAAACAGCAAACATCTGCAGCAAACTTCTGAGCGAAGAGTATACCGAATTCCTAAACGGCTTTGCCATGCTCATGCAAAATAAATAGCGTTTTCATGATTATTTGTGTAAAGGGTATGAAAGTGTTGATATGCATAAAGAATATTATTTCCCGATGACTATACACACACACATTTACACTTTCTCGCTATATGTGTAGGCATTTATGTGCTTGTGTGTGATATTCTTGCTGAATGTAGCACTATTAACTACCAGCAGTTGATGTAACAAACATACGAGTGCTCATATGAAATTTCAGCTCTCTAGCTTTTGTAGTTCCGAAATCTCGACGTTCATACGGACGGACGGACAGACGAACAGTGCTCAATCAACTTATTTTCTTCTGCTGATCTTAGTGGGGTCTGCGACGTCTCCATCTGCCTGTTACATACATTTTCACAAAACCATTATACCCTGAATTCCAATTTTCAATGGGTTCAGGGTATAAAAACCCGAACAAAAACGAAGTTGAGTCAAAATCAAAAAATAAGTGTGCACATTCGTTTGTTCCAGTTGTGCAGTCTATGGGTTGTATGGCTAGTTGTGTTTCCCTGTGAATAGTGCTGGAGAAACATCGATTTTTGACGACATCGATTTTTTGATTGAAAACGTTTATAATAATAAAAAAGTTCTTCCGATGTTTCATCGACACATCGGTGTTTTTCAATTAAAAATATCGATGTGTCGATGAAACATCGAAAAAACTTTTTTATTATTATAAACGTATTCAATGTTGATATTCTTTAAAAAATTAATTGATATATTCGATTAAATTCATTTATCATTTTACAAATTCAAATAAAGAAAGAAAAAAAAAATAATAATAATAAAAACAAAATATAGGTATCACTGCAAGTGTTGGGCCCTGTAATTGCTACAGGCAGCAAAAGTTTCGCACACAGTCAGATAAATGCTCATACATGTAGCAAGACACAGTAAATGTGTGTGTGCATGCTCATCGCGAAAAAGTAATGCCTATGCACATCATACCCTTCCCAAAAATCTTTGCGAAAACACTAAAATTTTGCATGAGCATGGCAAAGCCATTTAAGAGTTCGGCATACTCTTACTAACAATGGCAGACGGGATCGTCGCGAATTGCCACTCGTGAACAAATTTCAATTTTTGTGGGCAACTGGCATGTGCTCGTATAAAGCACTAACCATACAACACATAGACTGGACAACTGGAACAAGTTAATGTGCACACTTATTTTTTGACTTCGTATTTGCTCGGGTTTTTACTTTTAGGGTCGGGAAAAAAATTTCTGATGGCAAAATCATTTTGCTTCGAGCGCTCGACGGTGATGGTCGATTTTCAAAAAAGGCATGTCATGTGTCGCTCTTTCCCTTGCTCTCTTTCTCTTTCTGCCCTATGCTTTTTACTCTGCTGCTCTGGTCAATTATTTTTTATTACCTGTTGATCAGTTATCATTTGTTCTTTAATATTTAGTACCTGATTTGGCCCTGTCTAGATATACAGGTAAAATGGCCTTTTTATGCAAATATTATGCATTCGTTATGTAGTCATATTTTCCTTTTAAAGTGAGATAGAGAGAGAAAAAAAGAGAGAGTAAAGTAAAAAAGCACAAAGAAAATGCTCATATGAAACTATGACCATCCCGGTCGACCGCTGGCTAGTGCTGGCAAACTATCGATAGCACTATCGATATATCGAATTTTCACATTTTTGCGCCACCATCGATATTTTTTTATCCACTATCGATAGGGATCGAAAATAACGCTCGCAGTTTGACACATCACTCGTTTTGGCGATTTGGTTATACGAAATTTATTAAAATATAATCCGGTATAAGCTTTTTGGTTAGTGGTATAGAACAAATTTGGCATGGACAAATTTTTGATCGATAATAACAAGGGTGAGTATTATTTTCCATTTCATTGTTAGAACCGTAAAACTAATTTTATAAGTATGTATTAACATAGATGGCGATATTTGCAATGTGGATCTTGAAAACACGGTTGCCAAAAAACCGCGCATTGGCAAATCTAAAGTTTGGCAATTCTTTACAAAAACTAATGATGGTAAATTGAAAAAGTGTCGTTCATGTGATAAAACGTACAAGACAAGTGGAAATACATCTAATTTATTCGACCACCTCAACGTGTACATCCAAAACTGCAAATAAATGAATTGCCAATCGTTAACAAATCGAGAGCTACGTAGCGCAACATATGATTCTTCAAACAAGCGTAAAAAGGAGCTTGATATCGCACTTATAGAGTACATCTCATCAGACATGCGACCATTCTCCGTTGTTGAAAAATGCCGGGTTCGTTAATTTATTAAGCTCCTAGACCCACGGTATAAGTTACCATCAAGGAATACTTTAAAAAATGTTATGATGGTTGAGCTATACGAAAATAAGAAATCGAAGTTGCAAGACTATTTACGCAAAACTAATGTTTGTGCCATAACCACTGACATGTGGACGTCTGTATCCAATGATGCATAAAAATGTGGATATGCTCCTCTTTCTCCAACACAATCAATGGATCTCCCAGTAAAATTGTTTTAACTTTAAGAAAAAAGTCAGTTATGAAGTAAAACTGATTGTTTTTTAAGTTAATATAATTTTTGTTATTTTGTTAATTTTCTTGTTATAATTTGTTTTGTTATTTTTCGTTATTTTTAAATTTAAATGAAAATAAAGACGGTTTTAGCGATAGTATCGATAGTATCGAATTTTTTTCTAGAAAATATCGAAAATATCGAATGGCGCCACTATCGATAGTTTGCCAGCTCTACCGCTGGCAGCGCAATGAATTTGTCGGTTCATATTTTGACTGCTCGAGCTCGAATTGCCCAAACCGAACAAATACCAAGTTGTGCGGCAATTGGGTCATATTTTTGTGCGTGAAAAAAGTTTGTTCTAGTTGTCCAGTCTATGTGTTGTATGGTCAGTGCCGTTAATAACCGTTGTTGGACGCTTCTGTTTTTTTAAATTCTCGTATTTTAAGATCTGCAATTAAATTGTTATTAATATCGTTATTTAAAATTATTCTAAGTTTGGGAAACTTTACCATATAATGTTCTAATACGTCTAATTTGAGATCCAATCGTTTTTGTTAATGAACACTAACATGTCAAAATTTTTGGATTTTAGCACTAACCATACATGTATGGTTAGTGGTTGTATGGTTAATGTTGATGGTTAGTGATTTTAGCGAGCTCCGCTTTTCGCTGAACATCGAACAAAAAACATCGATGTTTTTTTTTTTTTTTTTTTTTTAAACATCCATGTATCGATGTTGCGCCCAGCACTAATAGCTTCTATAACCATCTTTGGGATACTAAGTTTTACAGATTCAAGTTAATTAAAATACATTTGAAAAATGGGAGTACCAGCGTTTTTTCGATGGCTAAGCAAGAAATATCCATGTGTTATTATAGAATGTAATGAAAATAAGGTAAGTTGCGATGGAACTGTTTTGAGCCTGTATTTATGAACGAAATTTAGCAAACAGATCCTGAAACAGGCAAGGTTATTTATGAAGATTCTACTTTACCCAACCCCAATGGAGTGGAGTTTGATAATTTATATCTAGACATGAACGGCATAATACACCCATGCACTCATCCTGAAGACAAACCAGCTCCTAAAAATGAAGAAGAAATGATGGTGGCTATATTCGAATGCATTGATAGACTGTTTGGCATTGTTCGACCGAGAAAATTATTATATATGGCCATCGATGGAGTAGCTCCTAGAGCAAAAATGAATCAACAGAGATCCCGAAGATTTCGTGCTGCAAAAGAAACAATTGAAAAGAGAATAGAAATTGAACGCATTCGAAATGAACTATTAACACGAGGTAAGAATTTTGTACATACATACATACATACATACATACATATGTATATATACAGTGGGTAACATTAATATTCGGTTTTTTGTTTTTTCAACTTCGAACGCAAATATAACATAAACTATTTATTAAAATAAAAAGTGTAAATGGTAAGTTTTAGATTGAAAAATTACCTTTTCAGAGAGGTATACATAAGGGTATTATATATTTAACATAACTTATGGAAATTACACATAAACAGGAAAAACACCAGATTTGGCGTTACATTAATATTCGGTTTTTTAGCAAAGTTGTAAAACAAAGCACCACGGCAACTCTGAAAAGCCACAAATGGCACATATATTGCTTTTTATCGAAAAGGCAATATATAACTCACATTATCTAACAAAAAAAAAAAAAAAAAAAAAAAAAAAAAAAAAAAAACAAAAAATAGCGCAAAACTGAATTCCTTAGCTGAAATACACAATAGGCCAAGAAGGACCAATTTCATCGTTGGAGCAGCGAAAACTTGAGCTCCAAGTGCATTTGGAGGGCAAAATTTAGCTGAAATTGCTTGAATTCTGAAAAATTAACTAAATAATAAGACATCCTCCAAAGTTTCAGAAATGAGTGAAGGATCGCCTCAATTAAGCAAATTACTCAACGTAAGAAATGTATTCTCCGAGGATATGCCGAGATTGTAAGGAAAGTAAAAGACAATCCTTGACCAAGTGCTCCAGAATTAGTCACGCGATTAACGTGCAATTCATAGCTAGCTGCTCTTCAACCAACGCATCCTACCATGATCTCTAACTGGTTTCGACAGCAGTCAGCATAACTTTCATGGTACTCAGTAGTAACAATTAAATGCAGATTTTTATTTTTATTTATTTATATATATATTTTTTTTTTGAAAGGAGCTCAATTCGTGATTACTTTTACTTGCGAAACTACATCCTTGATCTGTTATAATTCGAGTGGGTAAACTGATGACTTACTACTTGTATTATTCGCTCATTTTCTCTATACTTTTCGAAATCAAATGAATGTAAACGACCATCATCTCTGTGCCCTTAGAGTCCTATGTCAAATACTTAATATACTTGTCCATAATAGCATGTAAAAAAACTTCATAATAGTATTGATCAATAATTATATTTCATAATAATTTGTTGAGTACTGTATATAGATTCATTACTTATGCCATTCAGCTTAACGAATTTATTAATTCTTTTACCACTAAAAAACCATGGAATATTCAGCTCAAGAGTCAAACATAAAGAAACGGACTAACCGGTTGAACTACTTATTATATTTTGTTCCCAAGGGGAAAAGTATATTGGGCTTGTGCAATGTCCGTCTTGCTGTCCGTCCGTCTGTCCGTATGAACGCAATATTTTTCGGCGCTATTAGAGCTAGAGACATAAACATATACTCATATATGCTCCCGATTTATAAAGTGTAAAATTTTCCCGATCCGCCCACTAGGGGCGTGGCAAATAGGAAAACTTGCTCCCATAGGCAAGTAATCATACTAGATGATGAGTTGCAATTTGGAATGTATACTCGTGGTGACAACCCAAGGTCAAAAAGCTATGGCAAATATATCTACGCCCATTGGAGCGTGGCAAATCGGAAAAAACGTATCTTCTACACCGTTAAAGCTAGAACCCTGAAATTTTGCATGTGAGTTAATGCTAAGATTCTATGAAGATCGATCAGAAAGTTATATGTTTACGCCCATTGGGGGCGTGGCAAATCGGCAAAGAAGTTTGTTGTGGCCAACTGCATAATTCATGCATATAATAGCTTAGTAGCAATTGCTAAGGTGGCAAAAAGCATTTTAACATAAATATAATAATATTACTGAATTTAAAAATATAAGTTTTCGATTAATAAATAAAAAGTTTCCAGCGGGATTCGAACCCAGGTCTTTTGAAAATAACATGTAATCGTTAGCTAAACCTAAATAAATTCACAGCTGACCAGCTGATCAGCAGCTTGTGACAAAACAAAGACAATACAATCGCAAATCTTGATATGTATACACACTTGGATGTGTATACACATACAAACATCTGTGTACACATACATACATACATACATTTATGCATGCGTAGAAAATCTGCTTGCCACACAGCGTGGCAAATCGGAAAGCATAAAGCAGTTTTAGTTTTTGCTTAAATGCACAATTCATATGCGTATGTTTATAAATAAATTGATAATCAATTGGCAGCAAGCACGCAATCGTCTCTGACAAAACTAAAGTAACAATCGAAAAATTGCCAATTTCAGTCACAATTTTGAGAATATTCTGGCATGCAAACTTTTGTATGCATACATAGAAAATAGTGTGTATACTCGTATAGTGTGTACATGTGTAAATCTGTACGTATGTACATATGTATGTATAGGAAAAACGTTTGTTGCTTGCCATGTACGTTACTAATTTTCGAAATATTTCGTTAATCAAATATAAATATTTGTTAAATAAATAAGATGCACCTATGGGAACAAAGTATTTCGCTGTTAGTTGCGCGTAACTGCAACGTTCTTACTTGTTGTTTCTGACGGAGAGCTACCGTACAGATGTTTACACGCTTCTCGGTTACTCGGTCGTTGTCTCATGATCGTCCTTTTGGACAAGCGGATGCGATGTGCCCACGCTCGTCTCATTTGAAAAACTTCACAAGTGGCCTTTTTCTTCACTTAGCATCCTCTGCCGAGCACGACATTCGGCATATTTATGTCCAGACTTTCCACAATAATAGCATTTCTCTTCAGAGAGATACTTTGATTTTTTACGCTCCAAGTCTGTTGTAGATGCGTCGATGCCGCTTCTGAAAAGTGTGGGCTTGTAACTGCTGATGCATTTCAATTCGGGGTTTATTATTGTTTGTAAAAACCCAGCGCGCCACTTTGTCGTCAATTTGTGCCATGTGGGCCAGAGCAAGTGAAACCGCAAATTTTCTCCAGATCGACCGATTTAAATTTTGCCATTAGCAAAGTGACAATTCGGCTGCCATATTCGGTGTAACTTTGTCCAGATTTTGGTCGCCCGTCTAGAATTTTTGTCAGTACGGCATCAGATGTTTCGATGCCAACAAAGCGTTGAACGAAGAGTTCTTTAAATTGGGACCATGTGATTCTAGCGAAGCATATCTGGTACAGCCATTGTGATGCACTTCCCTCTAGCGCCTTACTGAGAGTTATCAACAGACTGCTACCTTCGGGCATTTGGTCAGCAAAAATGAGATCGTACACCAAGGCATCTGTACCAGCTCCCTCAGGATTACATTTTGGCAGAGTTATATGGTTCCCCTTTTCGGTTGTCGATGCTCTTGGTGTCTGCATATTTTTAATTATCTCCAAGAGGTTTTTATTTTGCACTTGTAGAGCTGCCAAGTATGCCTCCCACTTCTGATGTCGCAGCGTCGTTATTTATCTGTGTCTCGCCCGTCATGTTGACACACAAACTTTTCTAGAGCGACGTGAATTCCGACCGGCGCTTGTAATTATCTGAATGCGACTGACATTGATCTATGCTTTTCGTAAATACGCAATCCGGACTACACTTGGCGGCAGCGCAACAACGCCGTTGCCTCACTCGTACGGTATTTGGCGCCAGTAGTATTCTACGCTGTAGTCAAATTCTAAGAATGATTTTACAATATACCAAACTCATTACGCAGTTGCGTCTTGCAACCACAGTGGACAAACTATGCTCATAATGTGACAGACACCTACAGTGGTCAAAATTCGTTTATAATGCGACACGACCTTCCTGACAAAGCACACGCACACCCTCGTGTGTTGTCTTTACTCAATCACATAATGTGACAATACTTCAGAAGACTTTCTGGATATGTTCAATGCATTTTTATTGGATACTCTTAAATCAGATTTTGTTTTCTATTTTCAAAGTAAACAAATTTGTGTAGTTCCCTTAACACAATTTAACTCATCCTATGTGTAGCTTTAAATTAATTTAACTCATTATATGTGTAGTTCCTTTAACACATAATTAAACTGATCATATGTGTAGTTCCTTTAACACATAATTAAATTGATCATATGTGTAGTTCCTTTAACACATACTCTAACTTTTCATATGTGTAGTTCCTTTAACACATAACTTTTCATATGTGTAGTTCCTTTAACACATACTCCAACTTTTCATATGTTTAGTTCCTTTAACACATTACTTTACTTTTCATATGTGTAGTTCCTTTTACACATGAGTTATTTAACAAATTGTAAAGCTCCAGATTAGCTTAAAAATAACTAGTGGATATTACTATTCAAAAGATCCCATTATTAAAAAAGTAACAGGAAGAAAGAGGCGTGCTATAACACATACATACAACTTTAATCAGCACGATGGGCTGAGTCGCTCTATCCATGCCATTTATCATCAATATAATTCAACTTCATTACGTCAAAAAGAATTTACAAAATTACAAAATCAGGGACAAATTCATAGCTGTATATTAAAATTAAAATAGATAACACCAATAAAAGTCAATAGCATTTTTAGACTTTGTGCCCAAAAAGGGAAAAAGATCCTATTGGTTTTGTACAATGTCCGTCCGTCTGTCCTCAAACCGCAAAAGTTTAGATCTCCTACACCTCCAAGAAGCTTCAAAATTATGTAGATGGTTCAGTTACTAATGTCCTTCTCTATCAATGACCCAAAAATAATTTTTCAGCCTCTCCGGGGTGTGGCATATCGAAACATACCTTGTAATTTTCGTTTTTTTGAAATGTAAGCAACCAAATTTTGCAATTATGTTACCCCTCGGCTCTTCCTAAGAACTGGCCATAAATTATGCGTCTACGCCCACTGGGGGCGTGGCAAATCGGCAAAGAAGTTTGTTGTGGCCAACTGCATAATTCATGCATACAAACAGCTTAGTAGTAATTGCTAAGATGGCAGAAAGCATTTTAACATAAATATTAAAATATTAATGAATTAAAAAAATAAAGTTTATAAGTTCTCGATTAATAATTTCGAATAAAAAAAGCTTTCAGCGGGATTTGAACGCAGGTCATTTTAAAATAGCATGTAAACCTAAATAAGTTCACTGCTACAAAATCACAATTCAATCGCAATTCTTAGAATACTAAAGCATGAAGCCTTATCGCGCACGCAGTGTGTATAGGAAAATCGGTTGTTGTTACGTTGTTGTACGTTTGGTAATTGCCGAAATATTTCATTTATTAAATGTTTATTAATTAAATAAAATTCACCTACGGGAAGAGAGTATCTTGCCTAACTGCAACGTTCTTGTTTGTAATAATAAACTCATTTCAAATTTTCCCATTCTTAAATGGATATATATTCAACGCATTTTGTTAGAGATTTAAGGTAAAAGCACCTCCACATTTGCCGAATTCAAAAATTCAACTGTTTATTCCTTAAAATCTTAGTGCTTATATACCTTAAAAATACTTCCAGGCACTGGAAGGCTACAATTAATTCCATGCACACAAGTGCACAGATGTTTGTCGAGTGGCCCTTTTCGATCGCTAAGCCGTTCTCACGTCTCACGTTACATTTTTATTACTCGCTGCGTTGGTCGCAGCAGCTAAGGGATGACATGTTTATTATTTGGCTTCAGTTATTTCTTAATATATTTATTTATATGCCATGTTCATGCTTGAACACATTTAATAATTTAACTAAACATTCAAATCAAAGCTTTCCTTTTACTTATATTCATTGAATCAAGATCCCCCATATTCGGAGTCTCTAAAATACATCTAATTCTTGTGAGAATAGGTGGTTACCCTGCGGGAAAATCCGATCATCACCGTAATAATTGTTTCTTGCATACATTCTATTCGTTATACAATAAATAGAATTTTATTTCTGGACATTTGGATTTTTCTTCAGGACATGTGAATATCGTCTTCTCATCACTCAAATTTATATTTTGTCCCCAAAATTTGTATCTGATTGGAAAATGTAATCAAGCAGCGTTAGTAAGCACAATATGTTGCTATTAATAAGCATAAGCGATATAACAACAGCTTTTTGTACAATAATTTGTTTGTAATTCAATAGGAAAATGTCATTGCATCCGTTCTTCTTTTCATAAAATAAACATTTTTATAATGAGAAATAAGGGTATACGGTTAACGGAATATATAACAAGTTTTTAGGTACATTTCACCGAATATAATCTAGGTCAGTATCACTAACTAAATCGGCAATAACTTAAATATATTGAAGGTCTGTTCAAATTTTGAGATCGAATGAGGTCAAAAGTTTATTTGAATCGATTGGATGCAATTCATTTTAAAGCATAATTATTTTTGTATTTAGGATGCAAACTTCCCCCGGAAAAAGAAAAAGGCGAACACTTTGACTCAAACTGCATAACTCCAGGAACGCCTTTTATGGATCGATTAAGTAAATGCTTACACTATTATATACATGAACGCTTAAATAACAATCCGGCATGGAAAGGCATACAAGTCATTTTATCTGACGCAAACGTTCCCGGCGAAGGAGAACACAAAATCATGGACTTTATTCGGAAGCAACGAGCGCAACCTGATCATGACCCTAACACCCATCATGTTCTTTGTGGGGCTGATGCAGATCTTATAATGCTAGGGCTCGCAACACACGAACCAAACTTTACTATAATACGCGAAGAGTTTCTTCCAAATAAGCCTCGACCATGTGACATTTGTAATCAATTTGGCCACGAAATGGACAAATGTGTTGGTCTCAGTGCAGTAGGGTCAGGCAACTGTAATTTCGCACCAGATATTGCGATTGGAGCAGAAGTAAAATTTATATTTGTACGACTAAGTGTACTAAGAGAATATCTTAAAAAAACATTGCAAATGCCCAATTTGCCATTCAGCTATGATTTTGAGAGAGTTCTAGATGACTGGGTATTCATGTGTTTTTTTGTAGGAAATGATTTTCTGCCTCATTTACCAAGCCTAGAAATTCGTGAAGGCGCAGTTGATAGATTGGTTGAGTTGTATAAAAAATGTGTTTATAAGACTAAAGGATATTTGACAGATTCAGGTGAAGTCAATTTGGACAGAGTTCAATTAATTATGACAGACTTAGGAAATGTTGAAGATCAAATATTCAAGGATAGACAACGCAGAGAACAACAGTACAAGGCGAGGCAGAAGAGGGAAAATAATAACTTGAAGCTGTTGGAACAATCTGTCTTTGGACCTTCGGCAGTTGGACCAAGCGCTAAAGGTCAAATTATAACAAACTATAAACAGGAAGCAGCTACATTAAGGATGGGATCGAAACGTTCCAGTACAGCAGCCAATTTAGATGATGAGGAAGAAAATAATGATGAAGTGCGACTATGGGAAGACGGGTTTAAAAATAGATATTACGAGTCAAAATTTGATGTATCTCCCGATAATCTTCAGTTTCGTTATGCTGTTGCATTACAATATGTTAGAGGACTGTGTTGGGTTCTAAAATATTATTATCAAGGTTGTGCTTCTTGGAACTGGTATTTTCCTTACCATTATGCTCCATTTGCTTCGGATTTTGTAAATATTCAAGGATTATCGACAATATTTGAAAAAGGAACAAAACCGGTAAGATACAGAATATAGAATAGTTTTATAAAAATAGAGATTTCATTTTATACGCTAAACCATAAATATGACGTATAACTGTATAATATTAGACATAGTCGTAAAGTCCTACAGCATAAAATGCTTTTGTGCAAATCGTCGTGTATGGGTATGTAGCTAGATGAAGGAGAAGAGACGAATTATGTATGCATTTAAAGTTATGGCAAGGGAAGTATGCGTTCTGGTAGGTGTTCAAGTTGTGTTCTTTTAAACATGTATGTAGAAGATATGTAGATAAAGATATGTTGTTTGTTGATATGTTTGAGGCCTAACGGTAGTTAAACTTCCAGCAAAATCAAGAATTAAGAATTACAAGAGGTTCCGAAACGAAAGTATGAATTATAGGATCGCCGAGTAGGCAGAAAAACAACGAACTAACTTAACGAAGGGATCAAAATGTATGGGATTTTTACGAATCAACGAAGTTTTTCAAGGGACCTGCAGTTTCTTACAAAATATTGAGGTTTTCGATTTAGCGAGGTATCGCGAAATACGTTTATCAGTGTGTATGTGCATGTATTTTTTGTTACATATCAGTTAGTCGAAGGGTTCAGAGGATCTCGTAGTCGAGCAGTCTCGACTAGAGCTTTCTTACTTGTTACACACTGACCCATTAAAAATGGGATATCAGGGTATAATGGTTTTGTTAAATATATGTAACGAACAGAAGGAGGCATGTCTGACCCCATAAAGTATATATATTCTTGATCAGGGTGACGAGCTGAGTCGATATAGCCATGTCCGTCTTTCCGTATGTTTGAACGCGTCGATTTCCGAAGATATAAGAGCTAGAGAAATCATTCATTTTGTGTGAGGTCCGTATAATTCACGCGCATTACGAGTTTGTTTCAGAAATTCGATATCTTTTATATTTCAAAAGCTATTGATGAAAACATTTACGAGATCCCTCAACTCTCCAAAGAACCAATAATATTCCAAGCGTAACAAACTCTACATGTAACAAGTAAGAAGGCTCTAGTCGAGGCGGCTCTACTACGAGATCCCCTGAACCCTGCAAAAAAGTGATACTCTTCTTCTTTGCGCACTTATGAGCGCGCGCTCTGCTAACCGCGCAGTTGCTGTCGTGGCTTGGAGGCGGGTTTGGGGCTGAATTTTGGATGCTCATAACTCTATTTCTAGATGGACTATCTTTTTGAGATTTTCAAACCAGATAAAGAGTATCTAAATCTATCTATATGCCAAATTACAAGTCTCTAGTATTTGAAATGCGTTTTTTTTAAATTGGTGGCGAAGGGGGCGTGACATCCAAAATCTGAAAATTAATATAATCTGCGTATCCATAATATCAATCTAAGTATGTAAATTTGAAGTCTCGATGTAGAAGTTATGCTCAAAAAACCTAAAAAATGTAAAAGAATTTTCGACGTAACGAATTTTTAATCGATAATTTGGAAATGGGATGAGTTATCGAAAAAAAAAAAAAAAAAAAAACTCGTACTGCGTAACTAACATACGAGTGTTCATGTGAAATTTCAGCTCTCTAGCTTTTGTAGTTTCCGAAATCTCAACGTTCATACGGACGGACAGACGGACAGGGCTAGATCAACTTTTCTCGTCCCTCTGATCAAGAATATATATACTTTATGGGGTCTGTCACGCCTCCTTCTGCCTGTTACATACATTTAACAAAACCATTATACCCTGATTTCCCATTTTCAATGGTTCACGGTATAAAAACACGCGCACACACACACACTGATCTACGCTTGTACGCCTGTGTGTGTGTTAGTATTGCAGGCGTCTTGCTGTCTCGCATGCTCTGCCACGTAGGTTTTGCTGCGAGAACTTATTTGATTAATAAGTCTGTTTCTGGACGGACAATCGTAATCACTTTCAGATTGAGATTATGATCATGACATTCATATTATGTATAAGCCAAACCAAACTGTAAATTGTTTACGCATTTGGGGGTGTGGGGGTGAATCCAAAAACTGACAATTGAATTAAATTTGTATCTATATATAAATTAACGATTGCGACGCCACTCAAGGCTGGTGAGCGCCGCATCCGTGCATACTTACAAGATGTGGGTTCTCATTATGATTGAATAAAGTTCGCAGAATACGTTATAAAAGTTGCAAGGTTTATTAGTAATTTAATTGATACAAGTTGTCAGCTTCGTCTCCAGAATTAGACTGACTTCCCTTGGTCAAGTGGCCCTTTATCTAGCTGTGCTGAAGTTGTGTCGTTGGCGGGTGCAGCGGCGCTTACAGCGTCAGCGGTTTCGGCGTGGCCGCCGTTGAACTCTCTATGGCGCGGCGTCTTTGGTGGCGGCGGAGCAGCAATGTCAGCGGTTTCGCATGACCGTTGCTGAGGCCGCGGATCGGTTTCCGGTGACGACTCTGCATTCCGGCACTTGAAAGTGTCAGCGTAACTGCAACTATGTTGCAACGGCTAGATGCGGAGTGGGGAGGCAGAGAGTGGTTCTATTGGCGTTGTTGGTGCGCAATTAGGCTCATGTTGATATTTGGCTGCTCATAAGTGAAGTGGTTATGTGAGTAGAGTGGTGGAGGCAACGGGCATGGGGAAGGGGAGCCGCTTGGCGTTGGCTGGTGTTAATTTATATGCAGAAGACTGGGAGACTAACTCTAATGATGAACGTGATATAATTTTTTAAATGATTCTCGATGAATGTTCTTAATTTATCTTTTTATAATGTTATCGATAACTCTGGAACTATGCAAGTTATACAATTTCGGAAACAGACTCGTACTGCGCGTGCACTGTTAAAAGACTGTAGGTTACGCAAAGATCAGTTCCGTTACTTTTGATGTTAACTAACAGACCCCCTGTGACGTCACATGGTCCTAAGTGTGCTCTGTTATTCAATTGGATACTTGGCGGGCACTAAGGCAAAGATCCTCCAAGTGCTCATAAGCAACCAAAATAAGTTGTTTGGCAACGAATTCGAATAGTAAGAACCATAATCACGATCAATCCTTACTTTTATTGACTTAAATTACGAAAACTTATTAGATAATGGAAGAAACTGTGAGGCCTTCTGGCAGCAGCAAAAGCACTTCCTAAATGGGTACTACGTCCGAAAAAATAATCAGAAGGCATGATTTTTTTAATTTTCACAAAATCACAAAATCTGCGTATCCATAATATCTATCTAAATATTTAAAGTTGAAGTCTCTACGGTGTAGAAGTTATGCCCAAAAAACCTAAAAAATGAAAACGAATTTTCGATTTTTTGTGGAAATGGGATGAGTTATCGAAAAAAGAAAATAAAGTCGTACTGGGTAACTAACATACGAGTGTTCATGTGAATTTCAGCTCTCTAGCTTTTGTAGTTTCCGGAATCTCGACGTTCATACGGACAGACGGACAGAGCTCATTCAATTTTTTTTTTTGTGCTGATCAAGAATAGATATACTTTATGTAGTCTGCGACGTCTCCTTCTGCCTGTTATATACATTTTCACAAAACCATTATACCCTGAATTCCCATTTTTAATGGGTTCAGGGTATAAAGAAAAAGTCCCTAGCTCTTATATCTTCAGAAGTCGACGCTTTCAAACATACGAACAGGCGGACAGACGGACGGACGGATAGACGGATATGGCTATATCGACTCAGCACGTTACCCAGATCAAGAATATATATACTTAATGGGGTTGGACACCCCTTTTCTGCCTGTTACATACATATATTTATCAAAACCATTATTCCATTAATTACTAATACATTATTATTAACTGATATATTATTTTCTTTATTGTAGTTTAATCCCTTAGAACAGCTAATGGGAGTATTTCCAGCAGCCAGCAGCTCCCATGTTCCAGAGCCATGGGCGGAACTAATGTTTAGGCCAGTAAGTAGTAAATCTATATCGTAATATAAAATTCAGAACGTGACTTAAAAGCATAAGAGTTTTTTATGTTATTTTCTATTGTGAACCTTACGGAAATTTTGTCTCGGCGTATTCAAATCATAGCACTGTCTACATGGGAAATATATTTTAAATATTCAATTAATATTTTATTATTCATATAAATATGTATTTTATTAAACTTTTCCATATTTTTGTTGTTGCCTAACTAAATATGATTCTTAAAGATATTTTTTATATCGATCTTTTAATGCTCGTTCTCATTCATGGTTTGACTTGTATGTCGAATTTAACTATTATATTTATTATATAATAATCATTTAACTAAAATTGTAGGACTCAACCATTATTGACTTTTATCCCGAGGATTTTAAAATCGACTTAAATGGAAAAAAGTTTGCGTGGCAAGGAGTTGCCTTACTGCCATTTGTTGATGAAAAGAGGCTATTTAAAGCACTTATACCTCTCCATAGCCATCTAACTGACGAAGAAGGTAAGTTTTCATTATACTAAAAAATAGATAAACAATATATTTTTGTATTTTTTCTCGAAACTATTTATATACATATATAAGGCTACTTGCATGGTATAAAATATGGTTCGAATGAACACTGTCAGACATTGAAGCGAATTCGAAAAACTTTCAGAATGAAAGTGCACTTACATAAAACTTGGTCGTACTATGTAAAACCTTTGTAAAACGAACCGATTGAGTTCAGTTGCGACATAATGAGTTCGTGCGCTCGGTATTTGTATTTATTGTTCTTTTGTCGCGCTTATGGAAAAGATAATAAGAAAAATTCGGAAGACAATATAAATTCTGTATTTAGCTTAAAACTATGTTCATCATAGGTATTGGTATTACGAAATTAGTGCATGAAAGTGTTGAGTGTTTCAAGTTTTAATAACTTACAATTTCGAATGATAAAATTGTTGTTTTTCATATAATATATTTGCTTTTACTTTCAGTCAAGCGTAACAAAAGAGGAGATAATAATTTATATATAAGTAAATTCAATCCCCATTATGAGACGGTTAAAAAATTGTATCAAAAAGCCGAAAAATCACAAATTGACTATTCTATATCGTTTGGTGGAATGTGCGGGACTATTTCAGTATCAGAGATAAATACAGCTTTAAACGGGTAAGTATGAATGATTAACATACAAATATTAAAAAAGAGTACTCTGTCAAGTCTGCTCAGCGAAGAGATCCTCTGAGCCCTACAAAGAACTGATTCTTTTGCTTGTATATACAACAATAATAATATAATATATTAATTAAATTAAAAAGTTATACATTTTCAATAAAAACAAATTTTAAAAGAAAGTTTTTGGTATTTTAAAATTGCAAGTACGGTAAAAATAAGTATTCGGCGGGAATCAAACCCGCGCCATTATAGCGCATTGCCCATTGAAATTTCAATGGCCTCCTCGTGTTGCTCTCTGAATACTGATTAAACATGTTTTATCGGAAACTAAATTGAACGGCGACTTTAACGACATAAGATATATTTAAACAAGTAAGAAGGGTATAGTCGAGACGGCTCGACTACGAGCTACCGTGAACCCTGCAAAAAAAAAGTGATAGTCTTCTTCTTTACGCACTTATGAGCGCGGCTTGGGGAAAGGTTGGGCTGAACTTTGGGCTTATAACTCTAGTTCTAGATGGACGAACCTTAAGAAATTTTCAGAGTAGATTAAGAGTATCTGAATGTATCTATTAGCCAAATTGCTAGTATTTGAAATGCGTTTTGTCAGATTCGGAGCGTATCAATAATATCTATCTAAATTGGAATTGTTTAGCTAAAACGGTGTAGAAGTTACGCCTAAAAACCTAAACAATTTAAACGAATTTTCGACTTTTTATCGATAATTTAGAAATGGGATGAATTATCGAAAAAACAAAATAAACTTGTACTGCGTAACTAACATACTAGCGTTCATGTGATTTCAGTTTCAGCTCTCTAGCTTTTATAGTTTCCGAAATCTCGACGTTCATACGGACGGACGGACAGAAAGGGCTCAATCAACATATTTTTTTCTGTTGATCAAGAATATATATAGTTTGTGGGGTCTGCGACCTCTCCATCTGCCTGTTACATACATTTTCACAAAACCATTGTACCCTGAATTCCCATTTTAAATGGGTTCAGGGTATAAAAACCTATGGCGGATATCTGCGCCTATTGGGGGCGTGGCAAATCGGGAAAAACGTATCTTCTACACCGTTAAAGCTAGAACGCTGAAATTTGGCATGAGAGTTAATGTTATGATTCTATGAAGATCGATCAAAAAGTAAAATGTCTACGCACATTGGGGGCGTGGCAAATCGGACCTGAATATATAGTGATTTTTCAAATTTTGCGTGGGAAACCACTAAAGTTTTTGTCTCTTACAGTTTAGGAGCTAGAAGCTTGAAAATTGGATTATTGAGTTACTAATGTCCTCTATTGATGACCCAAAAATAATTTTTCAGCCTCTCCGGGGGCGTGGCATATCGAAAAATACCCTGTAATTTTCGCATTTTTGAAATGTAAGCAACCAACTTTTGCGGTCATGTTAGCCTCGGCTCTTTCTAAGAACTGGCAAAATTATGCGTCTACGCCCATTACGGACGTTGCAAATCGGTAAAGAATTTTGTTGTGGCCAACTGCATAATTCATGCATATAATAGCTTAGTAGTAATTTCTAAGATGGCAGAAACATTTTAGCATTAATATAAAAATATTAATGAATTTAAAAAATAAAATTTATAAGTTTCAGGGAACAGAAATGACTATCGTTGGCAAGTTTATTAGTAATATTCAGATTTAAAAAGCAATTCGTCATTCTTTTTACGAACTATATAAGAATAATATAATATATTTTTTTGTATAATCTAAAAACATTTATCTTTTTTTTTATATAGTTTTTTGAAATCTCCAATTCCTGGCTTACCTGATATTGTCAAAAATGAAGTTACAACTGCTGTGTTCAAGGATCCGAAATACGATGAGAACTTTATCTTTTTAGCAAAAAGACTTCCAAACGCTATGGACCCTCCTGAAGTCATACAATCGGATAATATCAAGAATGGTCCCGTTATCGGTAAAGCTCATATAAATATTTAATTGATATTATATTAAAAACAAGTAAGAAGACTATTCGAGACGGCTTGACTACGAGATACTCTGAACCCTGCAAAAAAAGTGATACTCTTCTTCTTTACGCACTTATGAGAGCGCGTTCTACTAACCGCGCAGTTGCTGCCATGGCGTGGGGGTGGGTTGGGCTTAACTTCGGACGCTTATAGCTCCATTTCTAGATGGACCATCCCTATGAAATTTTCAGAGTAGATTAGGAGTATCTAAATGAATCTATTTGCCAAATTGCGAGTCTCTAGTATTTGAAATGGGTTTTTTCAAATTAGGGTTAAGGGGGCGTGGCATAAAAAATCTAAAAATTACAAATCCATAATATCTATCAAATATATTATTTCGAAGTCTCTGGCTAAAACGGTGTAGAAGTTATGCCCAAAAAACATAAAAATTGGAAACGAATTTTCGATTTTTATCGATAATTTGGAAATGAGATGAGTTCCCCTTTGGGAACAAAGTATAAAAAGTGGCCAAACAAAATCCAATTTCAAAATTTGACTTGATTCGACTTGCAATCAATTAATAGACAGCCAAAATTTGCAGTTTTTTTTTTTTTTTTTTTTTTTTTTTGCTTATACATTCCAAATTGCAACTCTCTAGCTCATCATCTAGTATGATAACTTGACTATGGGCGGAAGAGTGGGGCGGATCTGGCGGATCGGGAAAATTTTAACACTTTATAATTCGGGAGCATATATGAGTATATGTTTAAAATTTCAAGTCTCTAGCTCTAATAGCGCCGAAAAATATTGCGTTCATACGGACAGACGGATAGACGGACGGACAGCAAGACGGACATTGCACAAACCCAATATACTTTTTTCCCTTTGGGAACAAAGTATAAAAAACGCATTTCAAATACTAGAGACTTGCAATTTGGCAAATAGGTACATTTAGATGCTCTTAATATATTCCAAGTTTCATGAAGATTGTCCATCTAGAAATGGAGTTATAAGCGTCCAAAGTTCAGCCCAGCCCACCCCCAAGTCACAGCAGCAACTGCGCTGTTAGCAGAGCGTGCGCTCATAAGTGCGTAAATAAGAATATCTCGTAGTCGAGCCGTCTCGACTAGAGCCTTCTTGTTTCGTTTTGCAAACAATTAATGGACATTTATATAAACTTGGAGAGTAGGTTTAAAGATTTACGAGATACAATATATTTATATACAGTGGGTAACATTAATATTCGGTTTTTTGTTTTTTCAACTTCAAACCAAAATAAAACATAAACTATTTATTAAAATAAAAAAGTGTAAATGGTAAGTTTTAGATTGAAAAATTACAAATTCTCTATGGAATTGAGATCTGGGGATTGAACTAGTGTTTCCAAGAGGTTTGGGCAATTGAAAAGCAACCAGGACACGACTTTACAGGCTTTATAGTGGGGATCATTGTCGTGTTACAGCTTAAATGTGTCTAAAATACCCATTTTTTCAGTCAACAGCTTAAAATTTTCTTTCAACATGCTTTGAATAGTAATCTCGGGTCGTCATGCCATTTATAAAACCCAAATTTCCTGTTCCCTTGGTGGAAATGAAGCCCCAAATTATAACGAAACCTTTGCCGTGCTTTACGGTTTTCATTAAATATATTTTTTCAGCTTCATATTAACTTTATACCACACCCTGGGCTTTCCATAACTTCTAAACAAATTAAATTTGCTTTTGTCCAGGAAAATTATGTCACCCGACCAGATCTGGTCGAGGCTAGCAATATCCTTTATTTCCGCATACGGTCAGAAAAGAATGGATTTTTCATAGCAATTAAGCTATTGTACCCATGTGTTATTTCTGGTACACCAAATTTATCAAGCTGAATCGAGTTTTCTATAATCGGCAATGAATTTAGCTTTTAATTCTGGAGCACTTGGGCAAGGATTGTCTTTTACTTTCCTTACAATCTCGGTATATCCTCGGAGAGTAAGTTTTTTAGGTTGACTAATTTGCTTAATTGAGGCGATCCTTCACTCATTTCTGAAACATTGGAGGATGTCTTATTATTATTTAGCTTATTTTTCAGAATTCAAGCAATTTCAGCTAAACTTTGCCCTCCAACTGCACCTGTAGCTCAAGTTTTCGCTGCTCCAACGCTGAAATTGGTCCTTTTTGGCCTATTGTGTATTTCAGCTAAGGAATTCAGTTTTGCGCTAATTTTTTTTTTTGTTAGATAATGTGAGTTATATATTGCTTTTTCGATAAAACCCATTAAATGTGCCATTTGTGGCTTTTCAGAGTTGCCGTGGTACTTTGTTTTACAACTTTGCTAAAAAACCGAATATTAATGTAACGCCAAATCTGGTGTTTTTCCTGTTTATGTGTAATTTCCATTAGTTATGTTAAATATAATACCTTTATGTATACCTCTCTGAAAAGGTAATTTTTCAATCTAAAACTTACCATTTACACTTTTTGTTTTAATAAATAGTTTATGTTTTATTTGCGTTTGAAGTTGAAAAAAACAAAAAACCGAATAATTATGTTACCCACTGTATATATATATATATATATATATATATATATATATATATATAATAATGTAGAGCAGCGAGTTTCGGTCTATATATATATATAGAAATATATAGAGAGAAATGTTCCTATAAATTAGCCCATGTATAGAGCAAGGCACACGTACACAGTGTGTGTGTGTGGATGCGTGTTTATGGATGTTTTGATTTTCACACATGCGGAAGAATTCGTGAAGTATTAGTTCTTCGTTGGGTTCATTGGGATCAGTGTTGCCATCTTTTCGCCAAAAAAACAGGACAGTTGACACCAAAAAAAGGACAAAAAAAGGCCAAAATATTTTTGAAAAGGTCAAAAAAAAAACGGATAACATTTTTTCTATTTCTAAAGTTAAGTTTTATTTTAATTTTCGTTTAAAAGGTATAGCACCTCATCAAAATTGGTATTTTCGTTGCTATATGTATTTTTTTGTGCCAATTTGGCGTACACAATTTTACGGTAGCCGTTTCGTTGTAGTCCAAACCTAATCCAAAGATAATATATTTAATTGTATGTAATTGTTAACTAGTAAAACCAATTTGCACCTATTCCTTAATTTGGTTTTAACCAAATTGACTTGGCTGAACACCCTTTCCACCTCAGCATTTGACGACACGGCACGGCAATGACAGCAAAGTGATAACAAATGCACCCAGGTCCGAAAAGTTTTTGTTTCCTGCTGAGTGTGGTTCTGAACTTCAGTCCAGAAAGATACGATACTTTCTTTATCTCTCCATTTTACAAGTTTTGTATTTAAACTGCACTTGCAGTATTTGTAAAATGCCTCATCAATATTATTGGGAACGCGGCGGATCCATTTTTTTTTTTTTTAATGGGTCGTCTAACCGCGACACCCTAAATTTCAGTTTGTAAATTTCCTTTGACAATTTTGTTAAACTTTTGAAAACTTTAATGATCGATCGATAAATATATTTTCGATTACAGGACTACAGCGTTTGAAACAGGGATACATCGTAAAATATCTTGCAATAAAGCAATATTAAAGCGATGATATTGATTTACTTGACAAATTTTAAACACAACCTTTAACAATTAAAAAAGGATGAAAAAAGGCCAATATAATATAAAAAAGGCATTTTTTCCGGACAGGGGCTGTTTCTAAATTTTTGCGGCAGTTGCAATTTCAAAAAGGACAGATCTGTCCGGAAAAAGGCCAAGTTGGCAACACTGATTGGGATGTCGTGTTCGAGCAGTTACAACTAGAAATTTGTTACTTTTTAGATTCATTCACGAAATGAAATTAGTATATTGGTTTTGTGCAATGTCCGTCTTTCTATCCGTCTGTCTGTCGTCCGTATGAATGCAATATTTTTCGTCGCTTGACTTGAAATTGGGACCACATACTTATGTATACTCCCGAATCGCAGTGTAAAAATATTCGCGATTCGCTTACTGGGATGAGCAGTCAAGCTCAAAAAATTTGGGTGTCAAATTTACGCTCATATATATATATATTCATTTTACAAATGAAAAAATTTACCGTATAATGAATCGCATCGTTCCTTTTACATATTTCTTATTGTTCAGCTTTGGGTGTGAATATATCGAAATATCGTAATTTTAATAAAAACTGATCAATTAAATAAAAGAACGTAGTACATAGTAATAGGCAATTTGAAACATATATATTATATAGTAATAATAATATCGTACTATTCCTTCATTATTGCTTCGTTGTATTATATTATATGTTATATTACTATATATATAGTAATAATATGATATATTACTATATATGTGTATTGCTATAAGGTAAAACTGACTGTACCAAATCTGTATTTATATTTTTATCATTTTTATAATTGTCTAGTTATGTATTTGATCATTTTTTTTGTATTAGGTTTCGGAATACAATCACAAAGGGCTTACATTCCCCCCGGCGGTCATCGATTATTGGCGTCTACTATACGAAATCAAAGAATTGACAATGGACAAAGCATGACTTACCAAAATACTGGAAGAAATTGTGTGAATTATAATTACCCAATGCAAGGTAAGAAAAAAAAAAAAAAAAAAAAACATGGTCATGTATAAAATCTATGTGTGCATTAACTACGGTATATTGGAAATTTACTTATTTTATCAAATCGATTTCGATCTATAGGATAATTGGATACGAAATCGAAATCGAAATCGTGCCGCGATTTTAACCGATTCAAATTGATCAATAAAGATTTAATATTAGTAATTATTTCTTTTGTACTAATATTTAATGCGCATGTGAAACTTTTCGATTGCAGGTGGTTATAATCCAAGCCATAATTATCGTCAGAGACCATACGAACAAAGATATAACGATTCAAATTACCAACATCGTTATAATAATAGCAATGGACCAAGGCATCCGTATAATCGACCTTCACAGAGAGGAAATCATCAGCAGCACTCAAATTATAGACGATTTTAATTACAGATTTCAATAAAAATATTTAAAAACAAGGCTGTAGTCGAGAATGCTCGACTACTAGATATCCTCAACCGTGGAAAAAAAAATTCTTTTACGGACATATTAGCGCGCGCTCTGCTGACTGCGCAGTTGCTGCGTGGCTTGGGGGTGGGTTGGGCTATACTTTGGACGCTTATAAATCCATTTCTATACTGACGATGTTCATGAAACCTTTAGTCTATAATAGCACTATCTATTTGCCAAATTTCAAGTCTTTAGTATTTGAATTACGTTTTTTCCAAAATCCAACATATATTGTATATGGAGAAGACTTGGTGTTAGAGAGTTCAACGAAAACAACACATTTGCCGGTTTCAAAAATTGAACTATTTATTTCTTAAAATCCTAGTGATTATATAACTTAAAAATACTTCCAGGCACTGGAAGGCTACAATTCTTGTGGACCTCGGCCTTAGAATTGTGGGAACGGTGTTAGATTTGTTCGGCCTTGTAGACTGTCAAATCTACTTCCCCCATGCATATGGCATGTAAGTTATTTTGATTGAATAATATTTTATAGTTCTTTATTCATTCGGTTGAAACTTCAGACTGAGACTTGAAAGTTGAGAAGTAGCTGGCGTTGATGGCATGATGAAGCTTAAAAGTGGCCTGATACTGCCGTTAGGAAGCTGGAGCATCGCCTGATACTGCCGTTGGATTAAGCTTAAAGCTTCTGAGAGCTGCGGAGCAACAAAGTCTCAGCTACAGGGTGTTTTTCTTCTATTTTTTATTTCATAGATATCAATAAATCTTCTCTTAGTTTCTGATTGTCCTCAAGGAGTTGTAGTTGATTATGCCCAGCCAACCAATTCTCATTTTCCACCGTTTACAAAGTGATTTCTTATACAATTAAATTAGCGATACAATTCGGTTTACAGTGGGATTTTCATATTACTAGTTATATAATTTTGTACAAGATAAGCCATTTTATAACATATGTAAATTAGTAATTATAATAGTAATTGGTTGCCTATAGTCTTGCTATTTATTAACTCTTATTGTTGCTTTTATGAACTACTTTTCCTGTTTCTGTTAAGATTGTTGAACCTCTATCTTCCTTGACAGATTCCTTTTTAAATCTTGCCGTTAGTTTCGATCCTAATCTGGTATTGCATTTAACGAATATTTCTTGTCCTGGTACGTAGCTAAGTATTTCTTTACGTTTCTTGTTATGATGTTCTAGATCTATAAGCTGCTTTTGTTTGATTCGGTCTATAGTGTCTTGTCTGCTTTTTTTTCGTATTGTTCTGGGTCAGTAGTATTTCGTCCGAAAAACACGTCTAATGGTGTTTAATTCGTTACTGAATGGATTGAATAGTTATATTCGTAAATAGCTCTGTCTAACAAATCTTCCCATGTCTGATATTCCTGTTTTGTTTTAATACACCTTATGATCTCAGATAAGGTAGAGTGGAATCTCTCAACTTGTCTATTGACGAACTTTTGTAAGGTGGTGTCTTAAAAATTTGTATGTTTAGTTGGTCTTGTAACATAAACGTTATACTAGTTCCGGAATTGAGGGATTTCTCATTATCCATTACAACAATCTTGGGAACCCCATAGTAGAATAGAATATCGTGTAATGGTTTTTGAAAGTCTACTATCGATTTGATTTTATGATTTTCGCTTGAGCAAGCTTTGAAAATTTGTCTATTGCTGTCAGTACCAGAACTTTTTAGTTTCTTTTATTTCTGGGTTTGGAGGATGCCTATTATACATCTGCATGAATGCATCCAAATGGGCAAATGAATCATTCATTATAAAAAGCTGTACACTTTTTTTCTGTACAGCTTAAATGGGTGGCAGTATATGTTGTACAACTTGTCTGTATCGACAGCTTACAGTCTCACTCACTCCCATGCTGTACAGCACCTTATGAGTACACTAAAACTACTGTACAGCGTTTTTTACTGCACATTATTTTGGTGTGCAGTAAACTCACTGTACACTGAGTTGTTACTGATGACGCTTCATACAAAATTTCTTCAATAAAATTTCAAACACATTTTATAAATTTATTTCATATTTATAAATTTATTTCTGAAAATGACTCACTATATAATAAGTTAATGTTTGAGTGCAAAAACATTATTTTATTTACTAAGCCGTCCGTTGTTGCAACTTTGCAACGTTTACAATTAATTAAATTTTTAGCAACCGAAAAGGCTCTTTCGGATGCTGCACTACTTGCTGGATTGGGTATTATTATTATGTGTAGGCTGTGCATAGTCAGCGAAGACAGCATCTATTTCGTTGTTGTTTGGAAACATATATATTGGTTCGGAGTTGTATTTTATATGAATATCTATCATAATTTCTTCAAGTCGTTAATAATATTTAATACATATTTATTTATATATATTTGTATATTTATATTTATTATTTACATACATATTTATGTTTATCATAAGAGTCGCTTGAGTAATAGGGTGATAGCTTGCACAGCTGTTAGGCATGACAGAAATGCTGTTCTCATAATTGTAAATGGTGTACAACGTGTAGAAACGAGACAAAAATTGTCCTCACTTACGAAGTGTACTACATTTTACTGTTCTCACTCTAGTTGAGAACAGTTGAAATGCTGTTCTCGATTCTTCTGCACACTAGAAAATACTGTACAGTAATGAAATGGGTGCAGTATTTTGAGAACACTTTACTACTGTACAGTACTATGCTGCAAGAAATGAATGTATTCTTGCAGACCTGTAATGCCTATCATACTTTTGTTCCTTATAAACTTGGCATTGTTTTATGATTTGTGCAATCTTGTCCTTCATTTTGGGGAAGTAATATTTTTCTGTCAGTTGCACTTTATTTTCATGAGCGTTACGATGTGCCCTATTAGAGTTTGAAGGATTGCTTCTACTTGCTCTGCTTCGTTGGTGAGGTCTTGCTTCGAAGTGAATCTTGATCTTCGCAAGTAAATCCCGAATATCTTCGTTAATATTATTGGGCTGTGTAATTATATGTTTATGAAATGTTGGGAACGGGTGACTGAACTTGTAGTCGATGCTTTGTGATTTGAGGATGAATATTTGATTTTTAAAAGTGTTGATGGGGACTTCGATATGGGGAATAAGGTATTCTGCTGAACTTTCTGAGCTATGTTGAGTAGATGTGGAATTTATTTGGCTGATTCTGGATAAAGCGTCGGCAACAATGTTATTTGTCCCTGGCTTATAAAGAAGCTCATAATTATACTCTTCCAGATATGATTTCCACCTTTTAATTCTAGCATTTCCATTCCAGCTACTAAGTGAATAAGTTAATGGCTGATATTCTGTAAATATTTTCACTTTGGATTTACAGTAAAGGTAATTTTTGAGGGTTTTCAGAGCCCAAACTATAGCTAACATTTCTTTTTCGTTAGTAGCATAGTTTTCTTCGGCCTTCGAAAGAGTTCTTGACAGGAATGAGATAGGTCTGTTGTCTTGGGATAATACGGCACCTATAGCAAAATTGGAGGCGTCGGTCGTTAGATGAAATTCCTTGTCAGGATGAAGAATTACATCTTTGGAAACTAGTAAATTTTTTATTTTGTTAAAGGCTTCTACCGCTGCTTCATCAAGTCTTATTAGTTTTTATACCCTGAGCCCATTGAAAATGGGAAATCAGGGTATAATGGTTTTGTTAAATGTATGTAACAGGCAGAAGGAGGCGTGGCAGACCCCATAAAGTATATATATTCTTGATCAGCATACAAAAATAAGTTGATCTAGCCCTGTCCGTCTGTCCGTCCGTCCGTCCGTCCGTCCGTCCGTCCGTATGTATGAACGCGTCGATTTCCGAAGATACAAAAGCTAGAGAGTTCATTCTTTTTGTGTTAGGTTCGTATATTGCACGCGCAGTACGAGTTTGTTTCAGAAATTCGATAACTTGTATATTTGCAAAGTTATCGATAAACGAAGTTATCGGGAACCTGTTATAAAATTCTAGCTAATTCATCTTTAGAGTTAGAGTCTCCAAGTCTTCTGCATATATATAGATACTAATTTATTACAATTTCGGTTTTTGTCAGATTTCGGATTCCGGTCCCCACTTCGCCCCACCACCCCCAAATGTGAAAAAAATGCATTTCAAATACTAGAGACATGCAGTTTGGTTTAGCATATAGATATGAATATCATGATCATAATCTGGAGAAATCAATACGATTGTCCATCTAGAAACAGAATTATTAATCATCAAAGTTTTCTCATCAAAACCCAAGCGACGCAGCAACAAAGCAGCGAGAGAGCAAGACGCTTGCAATGCTTACACACATGCATACACACATACATGCCTACAAGCTTAGATCAGCGTCTATGCGTGCAGAAACGAATCGAATAATTCTTGGAATATTATTCGTTCGAAGAAGGGCTCAGGGGATTTCGTAGTCGAGCAGTCTCGACTACAGCTTTCTTACTTGTTTTTTATGACTTTTTTGGACACGCGTCCATCCTCCCCTCTTAAAAGACAGCTAAGTGGCTTTGCCACTTTAGCAAAATCTTGCATGAACCTCCTATAATATCCAGCTAATCCTAAAAATGCCCGTAGGTCTTTTAAATTTTTAGGCTGTGGATAATTACCTATTGCCTTTATCTGATATGACAAAGCCGAGGAACTCAACCTTCTTTTTAAAGAATTCACATTTATCCAATTGTCATTTTATGTTGGCGTTTTGAAGAGTTCTGAAAATTGTATCGAGATTGCTTGTATGGGATTCACTGTCTTTGCTAAAAACAATGATATAAATGTAGATGTAACAAATTTTTCCTATACTTTTTTCTCCAGAGCTATCTGCTTTTTTTGGTACAATCCATACCGGAGAACGTCATCCAATAGTTTTCTGACCTCTTTATCTACCTCGTCTTTTAATGACATTGGGAACTGGTAAAATTTTGAAAAAACTGGTATGTCTGTAGTTGTTCTAATTGATGCTTTTACCGTAGTTGCATAAGTAAGTTTTTGGTTAGGGTCGGCAAATAGATGTGGGTAGATTGTAAGCAAATTGTCTAGGTCTTTCTGTTGTTGTAAAGTTAAGTGGTCTGTTCTAGGGGTTATAGCATTGATGGCTTCATATTTTTTATACCCTGAGCCCATTGAAAATGGGAAATCAGGGTATAATGGTTTTGTTAAATGTATGTAACAGGCAGAAGGAGGCGTGGCAGACCCCATAAAGTATATATATTCTTGATCAGGGTGACGAGAAAAGTTGATATAGCCATGTCCGTCTGTCTGTCTGTCCGTCTGTCCGTATGTTTGAACGCGTCGATTTCCGAAGATACAAAAGCTAGAGAGTTCATTGTTTTTGTGTTAGGTCCGTATATTGCACGCGCAGTACGAGTTTGTTTCAGAAATTCGATTTGCAAAGTTATCGATAAACGAACTTATCGGGAACCAGTTATAAAATTCTAGCTAATTCATCTTTAGAGTTAGAGACTCCAAGTCTTCTGCATATATATAGATACTAATTTAATACAATTTCGGTTTTTTTCAGATTTTGGATTCCGCCCAATTCGCCCCCACACCCCCAAATGTGTAAAAAATGCATTTCAAATACTAGAGACATGCAGTTTGGTTTAGCATATAGATATGAATATCATAATCTTAATCTGAACATATCAATACGATTGTCCATCTAGAAACAGAATTATTAGTCTATAAAGTTTTCGCAGCAAAACCCATGTGGCGCAGCAAGCAAGGCAGCGAAACAGCAAGACGCATTGCGGGCGCACATACATACATACATACATACATACATACATGTATGTATGTATATATGTGTGCAAGCGTAGATCAGCGTGTGGCTGCAATCGTACATACATATGTACATATTTGTGCATGTAAAGCTAATTGTAAAAGAGTTATGATTTCTAAAAAAAAAAACGTTAAATATTAAATAGAATATGTAGATCATATGCCGAAACTCTCATTACATTCCATTATATATTTTTAAAATTTTAAAACAATTAAAATAACAATGGAAATGCAAGCAACGTTGAGCAATGCAAATCAATTTTCGTATGCGTGTGCACACACATACACACAAAAAATCTTGGGCCGTTTTCTATGTTGCTATGCGTGTATATTCTAAGAATCACAATTGTTTTTGAATTGCGTTAGAATTGTCTTTGAATTGTATTTGTATTTTCAGCCACTGCTTTAGTGTTTCTTTCGTATATGGCGAATTTCATTCGTTTTCGTTACTCTGCCGTTTAAGTGAGCCGTGGTGTAGGTGGCTAGGCAGATGCAACGGATGTTGGGGTGTTGAAGGTTCTAGTCTCGCCTGAGCCATTCTTAATTTCTTTTTTACATTTTTTTTTATTATTTATTTTTTTTATTATTATTTATTCTTTTGTATTTGATACCTTTGAAAGTCAGTTGCTAGTTTAACTAATTGTGAATAAGTGCGTTTTTTTTTTTTCTTCAAAAATTTCAAATATTTAATAGCATCATTTCTGAAAGTGTTTTTGTTTCAATTATATTTTATTCCGTTAAGTCAACAGAAAATAATGAACAGAAAGTTTGCCCAAATAACAAAAGCACGTGACATCTGCGGTAAGAGTTTTCCTATATGTATGCACACATGTACATTCAAAACTAGCCTATCATGGTCTAAGAATTTAAGCTTGCTAGATGGCGCTTTAGCAGTGAACTTATTTATTATGGCTATTACAGTTTCGAGTGGCATTGATATATTTCTTTTACAATTATGAAGTGTCTGTGTTAATTAAGGTGATGCGTGTTAATCGAGGAACGTTTATTTGTTGGGTCAATTTTCAATGATATTTAATAATATAAAATTTTTCGAATTTCAACTAATATAAGCGCCATCTATTATTATTTTTTGGCAATGCATACACACATATGCATATATACATGTACATACATATGTACATTTTGAACGTAACATGCATACATTCTTATCTATACTTTCTGATTTATCCATAAGTTAAAGTATCATCACTATTGAGTAATGATTTTAAAAATATCTGTATTCTCAAGCTATGGTGATAAATAGGCGTATAATAATTACACACAGCGAAAATCTAAACATACAATCACTTATCAGTAATTGTCTGATTGATTATCATTCATTTATGTGGGTGCAATAACTAAAGGAACATGTTTAACAGATTTTAGAAAGTATCCAACACTAAAACTTCAATTGGGTTCTGTAAAACGATTAGTCTGTTACTTGCGATTGCCATCACAGTACAGATTATTATTTTATTTTATAAACATTGGGTTCAGGGTATTATCTAGTCGAGCACTCTCGACTAGAGTTTTCTTACTTGTTACTTTTATTTTCCTTTATTCTTATGTGTATGTTTTGTTTTATGGTCATGACATTGCTGCGTATTTTAATCTCAGCTCCCATTTCTTTTAAACTATCGTTTCCTAAGATTGCATCGAACGAAGTGAAAGTGGGTAGTAGGAAAAATTTTACCTTGATGTCAGGTCTATTGAAGAGATATACTATTTTATAGTGTGTAATTAATACACTGCCCCCTGCACTGACGGCTTTAAATGGGATTTTGTTTGGAATTGGATTGGGTAGAAACTTTGGCTGTATGTAATTTCTGTTGGAACCATTACATTCAAAGTACGGTAAAGAGGAGGTTTTTATTCTAAAAAATTCAGGGCTGCATTGGTGTATTGGTTATTATTGTCTACGTTGTTTGGGTCCGCTAGTTGTGTGTAATCGTCTATAGTTTGTTCGTAGTTGTTCTGATTTTTGTCTGACTGGTTTGATGGAAATGATCTTTTGCTGGTTTCAAACTGAGGCCTTTTCATATTATTGATTTGTCTACTTATGGTACTGGGGTCTGCTTCCATTAGTTCTGGTGCTTGCGGTGGTTTGGATACCAAAGGGCGAGATGGAGTCACTTGTGGTTGCTGGAAATTTGGAAATAGTCGCGTGGGGGCATGGGCTGGGTTTTTGTCGGGTACCCGTGGGCACCCGCGGGTATCCGTGGGTGTGGGCTGGAAAATCGAGTTTCGGGTTGGGTACGGGCGGGTGCGGGTTACGCCGCTCAACCCGCCGCCTTACCCGAAATAATTCGGAAATATGAGAAGGCAATTGTGAAATGTTTAAATATTTTCAATTTTAATTGCAAATATTTTCTTTGCATAACTTCGTGTACCCTATCGATTACGTTTGTCATCAATTATCTCAATTACAATAATCATCACCATTTATTACAATTATGATCACTAAAAAAAAAGCGCGAAAGCAAAAAGCAAGTGAAAAAATAAAGAGAAGAACAAATTTCGGGCGGGCGGGTTGGTTACGGGTTGCAAAATTTTTGTAGCTTTCGGGTACGGGTATAATTTTGCTCTTCGGCCCATGGGCTGGGTCGGGTTGGGTGCAAATTTTCGGCCCATGCCCACCTCTAGTCGTGAAAACCAGTAGCTGGTTTTTATACTTTGTTCCCAAAGGGAAAAAAGTATATTGGCTTTGTGCAATGTCCGTCTTGCTGTCCGTCCGTCTGTCCGTCTGTCCGTATGAACGCAATATTTTTTGGCGCTATTAGAGCTAGAGACTTGAAATTTTAAACATATACTCATATATGCTCCCGAATTATAAAATGTTAAAATTTTCCCGATCCGCCCACTAGGGGCAAATCGGAAAACTCTTCCGCCCATAGTCAAGTTATCATACTAGATGATGAGCTAGAAAGTTGCAATTTGGAATGAATACTCGGGATGACAACCCAACTTCAAAAAGCTATGGCGGATATATCTACGCCCATTGGGGGCGTGGCAAATCGGGAAAAACGTATCTTCTACACCGTTAAAGCTAGAACGCTGAAATTTTGCATGTGAGTTAATGTTATGATTCTAATCGAATCATCTAATCGAAGATCGATCAAAAAGTTATATGTCTACGCCCATTGGGGGCGTGGCAAATCGGACCTGAATATATTGTGATTTTTCAAATTGTGCTATATTTTGAACACTATTGACACTAGAGACTTGAAATTTTGCATATATACTCGGGTTGACAACCCAAGACCAATAAGCTATGGTAGATATATCTACGCCCACAGGGGGCGTGGCAAACCGCAAAAGTTTATATATCCTACAGTTTTAGAGCTAGAAGCTTGAAATTTGGATGGTTCAGTTACTAATGTCCCCCTCTATCGATGACCCAAAAATAATTTTTCAGTCTCTTTGGGGGCGTGGCATATCGAAAAATACCCTGTAATTTTCGCATGTTTCGAATGTAAGCAACCAAATTTTGCAGGCATGTTAGCCCCGGCCCTTTCTAAGAACCTGCAAAAAGTTATGCGTCTACGCCCACTGGGGGCGTGGCAAATCGGCAAAGAAGTTTGTTGTGGCCAACTGCATAATTCATGTCTATTGTCTATTTTGTATGGTTTGAATTGTAGAATGACTGTCAAATAAGCCTTTACGGCTTGCAGCAGTCATTTTGGCAATAATGAGTACATGGTGTATTCTGACATTTGTCAATACATATAAATTTCCAGATCCACTTAAATCGTTTATAACCCGTTCAAAATATTTTGGGGCTATGTTACTAAATTAGTTATAGTAATTTTTATTTATTAAACATGTATAAGAATAAATACATATGTATGCATATAAACATACATGATATATGCATGGGGGAAGTAGATTTGGCAGTCTACAAGGCCGAACAAATCTAAAACCGTTCCCACAATTCTAAAGCCGGGGTCCACAAGAATAACAAACTGCAAGTGTTGGGCCCTGCAATTGCTACAGGCAGCAAAAGTTTCGCACACAGTCAGATAAATGCTCATACATGTAGCAAGACACAGTAAATGTGTGTGTGCATGCTCATCGCGAAAAAGTAAGGCCTATGCACATCAGCTCTTTCATACCCTTCCCAAAAATCTTTGCGAAAACACTAAAATCTTGCATGAGCATGGCAGAGCCGTTTAAGAGTTCGGCATACTCTTACTAAGAATGGCAGACGGGATCGTCGCGAATCGCCACTCGCGAACAAATTTCAATTTTTGTGGGCAACTGGCTTGTGCTCGCATAGAGTGAGATAGAGAGAGAAAAAAGACAGAGGGAGAGTAAAGTAAAATAGCGCATAGAAAATGCTCATATGAAAATATGACCATCCCGGTCGACCGCTGGCAGCGCAATGACTTTGTCGTTTCATATTTTGACTGCCCGAGCTCGAATTGCCCAACCCGAACAAATACGAAGTTGTGCGGCAATTCGCTCATATTTTTGTGCGTGAAAAAAGTTTGTTCTAGTTGTCCAGTCTATGTGTTGTATGGTTAGTGGTAATATAAAGCCGTTTGACGGCGAAAAGTATTCCATTTGGAAATTTAGAATGAGGGCATTATTTGCTGAGTTAGATATGTATATTAAAAGTAATTGATGAACCGATGCCAAGTAAAGTCGACAATTCTTGGGAAAAGGCAGAGCGATGTGCGAAAAGTGCACTTATTGAGAATTTTAGCGACTCGTTTCTTAATTTCGCGGCAAGCGACAAAACGACGCGCCAAATTGTTGACAGCCTAGACGCTACTTATGAGCCCAAAAGTTTGGCATCGCAATTGGCGTTGCGCAAACGTTTACTTTCACTAAAACTATCAAGTGAGATGCCACTTCTGAATTTTTTCAATATCTTTGATGAGTTAGTTAGTGAATTGTTAGCTGCTGGTGCAAAATTAGAGGAAATGGATAAGGTGTCACATTTATTGGTTACGTTGCCTTCATCTTACAACGGAGTTATCACAGCTATAGAAACGTTATCAGAGGATAACTTAACAATAGCTTTTGTGAAAAATAGGCTGCTAGATCATGAAATTAAGATTAATAATGATAATAGGGATACTAGTAGAAAAGTGATGAAAGTAGTTGTGCAAAATAAAAGCAACAACAACAAGTACACACACACAAGGCAATTTTAAAATTAGGGTGACCAAACCGAATAAATTTTTCAAGGGCAGACCGAGCAATAATATAAAATGTCATCACCGTGGAAAGGAAGGTTATATTAAGAGAGATTACTACGCATTTAAAAGAATTTCAAAAGAAACGAATAAAGAAAATAATCAAGCGAAATTGGCAACATCACAACCCGGGCTTGCGTTCATGTTTCAACACGTGAGAACAATATTAAATAAAAATTAGTTCATATTGGACTCTCGAGCAACTGACCATCTCATAAATGATGAGTCGTTGTATTCGGACAGTGTCGAGTTAGAGCCACCACTAAAAATCGCTGTGGCCACACAAGGAGAATATATATATGCCACTAAACGTGGTATTGTGCGGCTGCACAATGGCTTCCAAATCACATTGGAGGATGTCCTATACTGCAGGGAAGCTGCTGGAAATTTGATGTCAGTGAAGAGACTCCAAGAAGCTGGAATGTCTGTGCTGTTTGACATTAATGGAGTCTCTATAAGCAAAAATGGAGTACTATTTATGAAAAACGCAAGTACAGTTAATAATGTTCCTATTATTAAATTCCAAGCGTTCTCTGCGGATGCAAGAAATAAAAACTATTATCGTTTATGGCATGAGAGGTTGGGTCACATAAGTAATGGAAAATTATTAGAGATTAAGAGACATAATTTATTTAGTGACAGCAATCTACTGAAAAATCTAGAAATAACAGACGATATTTGTGAATCGTGTTTAAGTGGAAAACAGACTAGATTGCCATTTAGAAAAATCTAAAGATAAAACTTATGTAAAACGACCTTTATTCATAATTCATTCAGATGTTTGTGGCCCAATTACACCAGCAACTCTAGATGAGAAAAATTATTATGTGATCTTTGTAGATCAATTTACTCACTACTGTGTGACTTATTTGTTAAAGTACAAATCAGATGTATTTAGCATGTTTCGAGATTTTGTAGCAAAGAGTGAAGCGCATTTTAATTGCAAAATTGTTAATCTGTATATTGATAATGGCAGAGAATATCTGTCAAATGAGATGCGTGCTTTTTGTGTGGAGAGAGGAATAACTTATCATTTGACTGTGCCTCATACACCACAGCTAAATTGATGTTCCTGAGCGAATGATAAGAACCATTACCCAAAAAGCCCGCGCGATGGTAAATGGTGCAAAATTAGACAAAAGTTTCTGGGGTGAAGCAGTGCTAACTGCAACATATTTGATCAATAGAACTCCTAGCAGAGCTCTTGATGATAATAGAAAGACCCCGTATGAAATGTGCCACAATAGAAAACCCAACTTAAAAGTTATAAGAGTGTTTGGTTCAACTGTGTATGTGCACAATAAAACAAAACAAGGAAAATTTGATAAAAAATCATACAAAGCTATTCTTGTAGGCTATGAACCAAGTGGTTTTAAATTATGGGATACAAACAAAGAAAAATGTATTGTAGCAAGGGATGTTGTTGTCGACGAGACCAACATGGCTTATTCAAGAGCTGAAAAATCTAAAAATTTCCCGAATGTGAGTAAGGAAAGTGATCAGTTAAATTTCCCGAATGACAGTAAGGAAAGTGATCAGTTAAATTTCCCGAATGACAGAAAGGAAAGTGATCATTTAAATTTCCCGAATGAGAGTAAGAAAAGTGATCAGTTAAATTTCCCGAATGACAGTAAAGAAAGTGATCAGTTAAATTTCCCGAATGACAGTAAGGAAAGTGATCAGTTAAATTTCCCGAATGAAAGTAAGGAAAGTGATCAGTTAAATTTCCAGAATGATAGTAAGGAAGGTTATTTCCCGAATGACAGTAAGGAATGTACTAATACCAATTTCCCGAATGAGAGTAAGGAAAGTGATCAGTTAATTTTCCCGAATGACAGTAAAGAAAGTGATCAGTTAAATTTCCCGAATGACAGTAAGGAAAGTGATCAGTTAAATTTCCCGAATAAAAGTAAGGAAAGTGATCAGTTAAATTTCCTGAATGATAGTAAGGAAGGTTATTTCCCAAATGATAGTAAGGAAGGTTATTTCCCGAATGACAGTAAGGAATGTACTAATACCAATTTCCCGAATGAATATTGGGACCCAATAAACAAAAAATGAACAACAACCACAACAACAACAAGAAGACCGACGAAACCCCACAAATGGAAAGTGACTCTCGCTTCACTGACCCAAGATTGGGGTTTGGTAAAAGCTCAAAAATACAGCGAAGCGAATACAGAATGACTGACTTAAATGAAATCCGACATTTTATAGGGATAAGAATAGAAACATATGAGGACAAAATATGCCTGAGTCAGGCTGCATATGTTGAAAGAATTCTAAATAAATTTAACATGGAAAATTGTAATTACGTCAGTACTCCCCTACCAAACAAATTGAACTATGAGTTACTCAATTCAGATGAGGACTGTAAAGCACCGTGTCGCAATCTCGTTGGTTGTTTAATGTACATAATGCTTTGTACTCGTCCAGATCTGTCTACAGCTGCTAACATTTTAAGCAGATACAATAGCAAAAATAATGCTGAGTTATGGCAATGCTTAAAAAGAGTTCTTAGATACTTAAAGGGAACTATTAATATGAAATTAGTTTTTAAAAGAAACACAACAATTGAAAACATATTAGTTGGCTATGTGGATTCTGACTGGGGAGGTGATGAAGTTGACAGAAAAAGTACAACAGGCTACTTGTTTAAAATGTTTGATTCAATTTTAATTTGCTGGAATACGAAAAAAAACAGAATTCAGTAGCAGCTTCATCTACTGAAGCTGAGTACATGGCTTTATTTGAAGCCGTAAGAAAATCCTTGTGGCTAAAATCTCTTCTCAATAGCGTTAATATACAAATAGAAAGTCCTATTAAAATTTACGAAGATAATCAGGGCTGTATTAGTATAGCGAATAACCCCTCATGTCATAAGAGAGCTAAGCATATTGATATTAAATATCATTTTACTAGAGAGCAAGTTGAAATTAATACTATTTTTATCGAGTATGTTCCCACAGAGAACCAAATTGCTGACATCTTCATGAAGCCGCTGCCAGTCGGAAAGTTCGTAGAATTCCGAAGGAAGTTGGGACTCTTGGAGGATGATTAAACTAACAGTTTCTTTGATGCCAAAAAATATTTTAAAAAATTTTTATTTACATTTTGTTTTAATTGTTGAATTTTGATTTGTAAACAATTTTAAGATGATCCGATACAGGTTTTTCTGGGTTTTCCCTGTATCATTAGAGTAAATGCTGGATCATATAAGATTTCCCAGATGGCACACCAACCACAGCAATTTATTAAGTTATTAAGTATCTTTTGAATGTACCTTTTTTTATTTTTTTTAATAATGTAATTTTTGAGGGGGCCTGTTGGAATACCCGTATTCCTACTTCAAAAATCACATTCTCTAAAGTACTAGATTAAGTATTTTTAATGGACATGAAGTCAGGTCACACTTAATATTTTTTGCATCTCTTTGAATTGAGACTTTGTGCGAACAAGTTGTGGTTGTGGGTGTTGCCGATAAAATCATAAAACTGTAAAGCGAAATACAAAGTTCATAAAATCATATAAAGCTGTGTTTCATTGAGAATTTCATATTCAGTTTTTCAACAGCTAAGATGGCAAAAGGCATTTTAACATAAATATAATAATATTAATGCATTTAAAAAATAAAATTAATAAGTTTTCGATTAATAAATAAAAAGTTTCCAGCGGAATTCGAACCTAGGTCTTTTGAAAACAACATGTAATCGTTAGCCAAACCTAAATAAATTCACAGTTGATCAGCAGCTTGTGACAAAACAAAACAATACAATCGCAATTCTTGCTATATGTATACACACTTGGATGTGTATACACACACACAAACATCTGTGTACACATACATACATACATACATATATGCATGCATAGAAAATCTGTTTGTCACACAGCGTGGCAAATCGGAAAGCATAAAGCAGTTTTAGTTTTTGCTTGAATGCACAATTCATATGCGTATGTTTATAAATAAATTGGCAATCAATTGGCAGCAAGCATTTTATAATAAATATACATATATAAAAAAATTAAAAAATAATAATTTTTGAAAAAAAGTTTTCTGCGGGATTCGAACCCACGCACCTAAGTAGAGCTTGCATAGCGCTTACCACCAGCGCCACTGCCCTGATCTGAACCACATTAATTAAAACCAAATAAGACATTGCTAGAGCGTCTCTGACAAAACTAAAGTAACAATCACAAAATTCCTAATTCAGTCACAATTCTTAGAATATTCTGGCATGCAAATTTTTGTATGCATACATAGAAAATTGTGTGTATACTCGCATAGTGTGTACATGTGTAAATCTGTATGTATGTCATATGCATGTATCTATAGGAAAAATGGTTGTTGCTTGCCATGTACATACGTTTTCTAATTGCCGAAATATTTCGTTAATTAAATGTTTATTAAATAAATAAAATGCACCTATGGGAACAAAGTATTTCGCAGTTAGTTGCGCCTAACTGCAACGTTCTTACTTGTTCCTTTTTACTTAGGAGGGTCCAGGGGAATCGCAAAGTTGGGATAATTTATACTGCGTTAGCAGTTTGTTGTCTAGTTATGATTTTACGTTTGTTTATACTTTAATTTGGTCGATTTTCTCTTAATAAACTAGAGACGCTGTGATCTGCTAAACACTTTTTTCACAATATGGATTTACGATTTTGTCTTGATTTAGTTTTGCTTTTTTTGTTTAGCGTTGGGTTTTTTTTTCTTTGATTTTTCTTATTCAGTAGCTTACGTGACTACCAGTGATGTGGCCGCCTTTCCTGATGGGACGAAATCGTTCCTTTTTGGATTTCCTACTAAGGTTTCGCTGTCCATACGCCGAAAAAGTGTTCTGTGAACGGGTCGTTCAGAACGTGTGGTCCACCGATGTGCAATTTTACAATTAAGTTAAAAAATTGCTGCAGAACTTCTCGTTGCTGATTAAATTAATAATTGGGAGTCTTCTTTAGAGGTGTTCTGCTGGATACCGATTGTGTAAACGTAGTAACAATTTTGCTCTATTGTTTAAAACACAAGTCGGTCCCTGCTCGGGCGCCAGTTAAATCGAAGCTTGATGTTTGATATCAGCTGCCATCTTTTTAAGCACGTCAGCTTGACGTCGTCGACTGGCTCTGTTGACGCGAGTGGCAGCGGCGCGAGCGTTGTTCCTATTAGGAAGTGCGCTGGCGTGAGCACTTCGCCGTCGTTGGGGTTGTTGCTGGGAGCGACCATTGGCCGCGAATTGAGCACGGCCTCGACCTCGACCAGCACGGTGGCCAACTCGTCCTGCCGTAAGACTGCGCTGCCCATTGCCTTGAGTAGCAGTCCCTTGGCAGACTTCACTGCCGCTTCCCAGAGACCGCCGAAATGCGGCGCTCGAGGAGGAATGAAAACAAATTCCATTCCCCGATCCGCAGCAAACGTTTCCATGTCCGCTGTGTTGGCATGGAACGTGCCCATGAGCCCCAGAGTGCGTGCAGCACCCACGAAATTGGTGGCATTGTCGCAGTACAGCTTCCGTACAAGGCCACGTCGACCAATGAACCTGGATAAACACATCAAAAATGAATTGGTTGTTAAATCGGTTACTAATTCGAGATGCACAGCCTTCGAGGTAAAACAAACAAATACGGCAATATACATTTTAACTGGCGATTTGCCACGAATTCCTAATGAAACCAGTATTGGACCACAAAAGTCCACTCCGCTGATCTCAAATGGTCTATTTCCATGTAAGCGGTCAGCAGGAAGATTACCCATTATTTGGGATAGAAGTTTCGGCTTATAGCGAAAGCAATGTACGCACTTTCGAACTACTGCACTGCAAGCTTCTCGAGCATTGACCAGCCAGATCTGCTGACGAAGCAGACCCATTAATACCAGTGGATTGGCGTGGCAATGAGAGCGATGCAAGTGCTCCAAATAAAGCGTTACGAACCTACATTTTTTTGGAAGTAATAAGGGGAACTTGGCATTATGTGCTAGTGGGGCCTTCAACAAACGACCTCCTACTCGTAGCAACCTCAACACACGCCTGCCATGCTGATGTGGATGCAAAAACGGTGTCAGTTTTTGCAATGCCGGTTGCAAAACGATTGATTTCTTTAGCTTTTTTATTTCATCGACGAATTCAATGTGTTGAATAACGGATATGACTGCAAGAAAAGCAAAACTTAGCTCAGAAGCTGTAGGTATCAGTGAAGTATGACCTTCTCGTTTTCCATTGATAAAACGGAACATATATGCAATTATGCGAATTAACTTAGAATATGAAGAAGTTGCTTCGATAAGCTGTACGATGGAATTTGGTACCTCATCGACCGCGATCAGAGTGATTGCAGGTCTACGCTTCTCTAACAGCTCTAATTCTTTCGATAACGAGAGTTGTGAATTGGGTGGCCACAATGTGTCAGAAAGCTTTAAAAATCCTGGTCCGCAAAACCACAAAGATGTTTTAAGCTCCTCAACGGAACATCCCCGAGACACAATGTCTGCTGGGTTGTCCTTCGTCGGTACATGACGCCAAGATACATTAGTAGTCAATTCTTGGATGGTTGCCACGCGATTAGCAACGAACGTATTCAAGCTAGATGAATGCATTCGCAGCCAATGAAGCACAACCTCCGAGTATGAGCAAAATGTGACTGTATTAATAGGACAATCAAGTAGTTTCTTTACTGCATCCCACAATGTAGCTAACAATTCTGCAGCACACAACTCTAGCCGCGGAACAGATTTTGTTTTAAAGGCGCTACCTTTGATTTGGCGATCAACAGCCTGGTAGTGATACCCTCATTTGTTTGCATTCTTACGTATAAACAACAACCGTGAGCTCTCGTTGAGGCGTCGGCAAATCCATGGATTTGGCATCCTTTCGACTTGAGTGTGCCAACGTAACGAGGTATATACAATGAGTCTAAATTTGAGGAGCAGGTAGTTATTGCCTCAAATTCTTGTCTCATTTGGACAGGTAATTGGTCATCCCACCCAAGCTTGTGCAACCACATTTCTTGTAGAAGGACCTTCGCACGAGTTACGATCGGACTTAACAAACCTAAGGGGTCGTATAATCGTGCCACAAACGACAGAACGGACCGTTTAGTTGGTTGTACCTCTGTTAAGCAGTTCATGGAGTATCTAAAAATGTCATCCATAGGATTCCAAATTAATCCTAAGGTTTTTGTGTCCTCTTGATGACCAATGATAATATCATTTCTTGCTGGTTGTGCTGCGAGTTGCTTACTGTTGGATGACCATTTTGTGAGAGGAAATCCAAATGCTTGAAGAATTATTATCAAGTCTCGATGCAACAAACATAATTGTTCAATGCTATCTGCTCCTGTTAACAAGTCATCAACATAAAAATCTTGGGCTAACGATCTTGCAGCTGCTGGATGCGTAGAAGCATGCAAGTCGCTTAGATGTTTTAAACATCGAATTGCTAAGAATGGAGCAGTCGCTGTCCCATACGTTACTGTATTCAAACGAAAGATTTGTAACGGATCAGTGGGCGATTCCCTCCACACAACAAGTTGAAAGTTGCGATGGGACTCGTCAAGTTCAATTTGACGGTACATTTTAGCGATATCTGCTGTAGCAGCCCAAGGACGAAGTCGAAATCTTAGCAAAGTCTCCCATAACTGAGGCTGGATGGTCGGACCCACCATGAGTAGATCATTCAGCGACAATTGAGATGAAGACTTGCTCGAAGCATCAAACACTACTCGTAGTTTAGTGGATGCGCTGTGCGGTCTTAGCACGCATTGATAAGGTATGAAATAATGCGGCTCTCTCGGAATTTGATTATCGGTTGGGCTCATATGACCCAAAGCCAAGTACTCTTTCATGAAGTCGATATACATTGGCCGAATGTCATCTTGTTTGCTCATTCTCCTTTCCAAAGCCAGAAAACGTCGCCTGGCTGTGTCATATGACATACCAAGACTTTGTGGGCTTGATTTGAATGGCAATGACACTCTGAACCGACCTGAGGTGGTTTGGCAAATAGTCTCTACAAAAGACTTCTCGCACAGTTGTTGTTCTGGGGTATACAAATTCGAAGCAGCTGTATTTGGTTTTTCTTCCAACTCCCAGAATTTACGAACTATCGAATCTATATCTATGTCGTCCTTTACGACACTAATGAAAGTCGACGAATTATTAGCTGCATTAGCTGCTCGGCAGCGACCAGACACAATCCAACCAAAGGCAGTCAATTGCAACGTTGGACTGTTATCAGGTCCCTTTATTTTGCCCTCTCTTAATATATCAAAGAATATATCAGCACCGAGCAGCAAGTCTATCCGTTGTGGCTTGTGGAACTGAGGATCAGCCAATTGTACATTTTCAGGTACCTTGATCTCTTCAGTATGCTTCTCTGGTTGATACGACGATATAGAACGTAACACACCAAAGTCTGTTCTAATCTCTGTATCGTCCGTTCGAGATGCTATGGCGGTTTGAACGCTGTGACGAACAGAAGACTGACAGTTAGCAATGCCTAACAACTGAATCCCAAATTTTTGCCTTCTCAACTTTAGCTGTTTGGCAAGTTCTTCAGTCATGAAGTTAACTTGCGAGCCGGAATCTAACAAGGCCCTAGCTAAGTGGTAAGATCCAGATTGATCTTTTATCTTAACAACTGCGGTTGCTAGGAGAACTTGATCTGAGGCTATCCGTGCGTGATTTACAGATGAAGTCTGTGAATGATTGATTCGAGGGACTGCCGATGCAACTGCTGAGCTACCTTGAGTCGCCTCAGAGGTATATCTATGCAATATAGTATGGTGCGGCTTAGAGCACACTCGACAGTGGGCTGATTTACAAGCAGCCACTGAATGACCTGTTCGTAAACAATTTATGCATAGCGGATAGCTCTTTGCAAATGCAAACCGTTTTTGACATGGAATTGCTGCGAACGACGAACACGAATGGACGAAGTGATCATTCTTTTTACAATACACGCATTTAGGGTCTTGTGGCTGACTTGGCATAGCGACAGCTAGCGAAGTCTTCCCAACTCTTTTCCTATTGTCCTGAACTGCCTTACGACTTGAACCAGATGATTCTTCAGCACTTAAGTGTTGATATCGTCTGTTTAAGGCAGCTTCACAGTCTTGCCACAGTGGAAGTTTGTTGTAGTCAAGATTCTCTTCCCACCTAGAACGCGTGCCAGCGTCTGCTTTCATCATTACCAAATGGATGATCATGGCATTCGAAATCTGTTTGTCAGATCCTAACGACAACAATGATTCGTATATAGCACGTACTGAATCCACTAGCATGCGCAAAGATGATGCTGAGGGTTCAGACATGCGTGGGAGGTCAAACAACTTAGCGATGCTGTTAAAAAATATGAGACATTGATTGTCGTATACATTTTTTAACGCAGCTAACGCTTTTGGATAGTTAGCATCTGTCACCTGATAAGCCTTGACAGTGCCTAACGCTTCTTTTTCCAAACAGGACAACAAATGATTGAACTTCTCTATATTCGATAACCCTGGCTCGTTATCTACTAAACTTTCAAACAGACTAATGAAATTCTTATATTCCGAATATTCGCCACTAAACTTTGGCAATTTTATATTCGGTAGATTTCTAGAGTGTGACGTGGAGCCAATCATTGTAGAGTTGGCGGGACTCTCAATTTTAGGTTGGCTATCACTGCCTCGCTTCATTAGAAGTGCCTCAGTTGACACACATAAGTCCTCTAACGTAGACCGAGACACTAAGTCAACATTAATGTCGTCCAGCTCTTGTTGTGTTTTAAAGGCCTTTTCTATATAGCGGTTCAGTATCTTGAGTCTACATTCAATTTCGAATGGCTCTACTGGTGTAGTGGAATCTCTTAATGATTTGTTTATGCGGGTTATGTCATTTGTGACGTTCTTATATACGGTCAAGAGAGCATCGATACGCTCTGATGATGACTCGTCCATAGACCGATTCTTTCCTCGCTTGCCAGTCATGATGCTATAAGTGAAGCTCAGTTGAAACGAAATTCAATAAAAACAAAAGAAAAGCTCACTTATGTATGACAACAAGCGAAGAACAACTCAAAGAAGTTAAAAGTTGCGCGCGATAGTAATAAATATCAGTATATTACGCTGGCAGTGTTTAACTATACTTGAGTGACTGTAACAGACAGTTGTTAGCGATATAGCGAAGACCACAACCAGAGTGGATGAGTGACTATTACTTTGAGTGATCTCTACTGACTGTGTAGAGCGATTGAGTACAATGCATGCACACTTGCTACTGCGCAAAGTGAGAGCGTGAGTACCAACGAGCGAAATTGCTAAGCGAACGGTTAAGCAATTGAGTGCAACGCATGCACACTTGCTACTGCGCAAAGTGAGAGCGTGAGTATCAACGAGCGAAATTGCTAAGCGAAAGGTTAAGCAATTGAGTGCAACGCATGCACACTTGCACATGCACAAGCGAGAGCGCGCCGATATGTGCGAGATATTAGTGCAAACGATCGCATATGATGAGAGCGAGAGTGCAAGTTTTGAGCGGCAATTAATGCATGCAAGTGATGAGCGCAAGTGATGAGCGCAAGTGATGAGCGCAAATGATGAGCGCCAAGCTAGAACACTACTGTATGTGCAAGCGAGTGTGCAAACGATATTGCAAGCGAGCATACAAATGATGAGTGTAAAGCGAGCGCAAGCGATGAGCGCAAATGATGAGCGCGAGCGATGAACGCAAGTGATGAGCGCGAATGATGAGTGCCAAGCTAGAACACTACTATAAGTGCAAGCGAGAGCGCAAAACGAGAACGCAAAGCGAAATGCGAGACGAAAACGAGCAGGAATTGCAACACGCTAAAGGCGCCAAAGACGCCATGCACACTTGCTACTGCGCAAAGTGAGAGCGTGAATATCAACGAGCGAAATTGATGAGCGCCAAGCTAGAACACTACTATAAGTGCAAGCGAGAGCGCAAAACGAGAGCGCAAAACGAGAGCGCAAAACGAGAGCGCAAAGCGAAATGCGAGACGAAAATGAGCAAGAATTGCAACACGCTAAAGGCGCCAAAGACAATTTGGATTATGCGAATTACCAGAGATTGAACAGGGCAAAGGTCAATTATAATTTGCACCTTATTTTATTTATTTGTTTTTTATGTTTTAAATAAATTCAATATTATTCACATAGGCATAGATAAGTTTGTACATACAGTAATATTCTGTATGTCTCAAGTAATGCATTTATTTATTTGCTCTTGCATTACTCGGTGATCTACATGCACTATGTTTTTCTGGTACTTCCCTGACTATTGATACAATCCATAAAACAGCCTTCCAATCCTGAAGAGTCCACCCGGGGGCGCCAAAAATGTCCTACGATAAGGGGTCTGCCTGGTCCGTCGATTGGTCCAGGATAAAATGCAACTTGTGGCCTCTTCAGAATAATTCGTGTTTAAGCACCAGTGTTTCAATTCGTACTGATTTATTGTCTAACAGCAAGCGCAGCTTGCACATTAGAGAGCGCATCTAAGTGCGAGCAGAGGGAGAGCGAAACTCCTATGCTCGCTCTTACAGCAATCTCAATTGCTCTGCACACTGATTACAATCTTATTTGTTACAATTCAATATTATCTATACAGTTTTTAAAAATACAAAAAAGGCATGTCTTCAAATGCCTTAACACCCCCAAAACCTTTTTGAACGGGTTATAAACGATTTAAGTGGATCTGGAAATTCATATGTATTGACAAATGTCAGAATACACCATGTACTCATTATTGCCAAAATGACTGCTGCCGTAAAGGCTCAATTGACAGTCACTCTACAATTTAAACCATACAAATTAGACAAACTACTGAATCGCGTAGGTAGCAAGTGAACAAACTGCAAATGTTGGTCCCAACAATTGCTAAAGGCAGCAAAAGTTTCGCACACGGTCACATAAATGCTAATACATGTAGCAAGACACAGTAAATGTGTGTGTGCATGCTCATCGCGAAAAAGTATTGCTTATACACATCAGTGCTTTCATACCCTTCCCAAAAATTATTACGAAAACACTAAAATTTTGAATGAGCACGGCAAAGCCGTCTGAAGGGAAGATGGGATCGTTGCGAATCGCAACTCGCGGACAAATTTCAATTTTTGTGCGATGCTGGCTTGTGCCTGCATACATATATGTCGCATTATAATCGAATTTAGACCACTGTACATGTCACATTATGAGCATAGTTTGCCCACTGTGCTTGCAAGACGCAACTGCGTAATGAGTTTGGTATGTTGTAAAACCGTTCTTAGAATTTGACTACAGCGTAGAATTTGGCATAGCATACAGCATAGAATATGTCTGGCGCCAAAGTACCGTACGAGTGAGGCGACGGCGTTGTTGCGCTGCCGCTGAGTGTAGTCCGGCCTGCGTATTTAAAGAAAGCGCAGATCAATGCGTGATCGAGAAGCAATGCAAAGTCAGTGCATTCAGACGATTACACGCGCCGGTCGGAATTCACTTCGCTCTAAGTTAGTTTGTGTGTGACGATGTAATGGAAAAGACTGAGAAGAGTAACGACGCTGCGACATCAGAAGTGGGATCCGCCATGCCTACTAACGAAATCACCAATTCTTATTTGAGTGCGTTGCAAATCCAAATCGCCGATATTACGTGGCCACAATTTAAGGATTTATTTATCCAACGGTTTGTGGGCGTCGAGACATCAGCAGCCACTCTTCTAAGTGTCCTAAACGGTCGACCAAAATCTGGAGAAGGCATCGCTGAATATGGCAGCCGCATCGTTACGCTGCTAATGTCAAAGTGGAAAGCCAAAGATTTAGGAGAAATTGCTGTATCTATAACTTTAGCCCATTTGGCGCAAATCGACAATAAATTGTCACGATGGATTTTCACGAATAACGTAAAAACTCGTAGTGAGCTGCAACAGCAGCTGCAAGCGCACTCATTTAAGAAGCGCAATTCGGACGACGATGGACATGCAACTGGTGTGGAACGTAAGAAGCACAAGTTTTCGTCATTGCTGAAGTGCAACTACTGTGGAAAGGCGGGACATAAGTATGCAGAATGCCGTGCTCGTCTGGAGATGAGTCAACAAAAAGAGAGGAATCATAATGGAAAATTGAAGGAAAACTCTAAAATCCAATGCTTCAAGTGTTCAGGAGTTATTAATTTCGCATCTGCCTGTCCAAGCGGAAACGTCAGAGTCACTGAGAAGCGTGTCGAGGTCTGCACTGTGTCTGCTCCATCAGGAACAATAAGCGTAGCCGGTGAGTCCGTTGCATTTTGCTTCGACTCTGGAGCAGAATGCTCTCTAGTAAAGGAAAGTGTTGCTGACAAATTTATTGGAAAGAGAATTAATAATATTGTTAAGTTAAATGGTATAGAGTATTTGGGATTTGAAATAAGAAACGGAGAAATCAGACCAAATGCACGTGCCACCCCCACAAACAGTGTCTCAATTAAGACAATTTATAGGTTTAGCCTCCTATTTCCGCCAATTTGTTCCGAAATTTTCGGAGACGCTCAAACCTTTGTATAACCTTACTTCAAAGAAAAATTCAGAATTTATTTGGCATCCAGAACATGAGCAAATACGATTAAAAATAATAACCATATTAACACAGGCACCGTTGTTGATCATATTTGATCCGCAGTTCCCAATAGAGTTACACACGGATGCTAGTTCATGTGGTTATGGAGCGGTTCTGTTGCAAAAAAAATTGAAAACAAACCCCATGTGGTAGAGTATTACAGCAAATGTACATCTCCGGCCGAATCCAAGTACCACTCATATGAACTCGAGACGCTGGCAGTTGTTAATAGTATCAAACATTTCAGGCATTATCTTCAAGGACGGAAATTTGTCGTATTTACAGACTGCAATTCTCTAAAGGCTAGCCGTACTAAATTAGATTTAACTCCAAGAGTGCACAGGTGGTGGGTGTTTCTACAGTCTTACGATTTCGATATAGAGTATAGAAAAGGAGAGCGAATGGCGCACGTAGACTTTCTTTCTCGGAATCCACTACCTGAGAAAAATTTGTGTCTGAATAAAACAATCGAAATGAGAATTAATTTGACTGAGATAACCGATAATTGGTTGATTTCGGAACAACAGCGGGATTCCGAAATATTAGATGTATCCACGAAACAAAAGTCTAAGCAAAACATATGAGCTGCGTAGTGGAATACTACATAGAAAATTCAAAGAAATGGTAAAAGCAAGTATTTGCCTGTAATCCCAAGGGCCTTTAGATGGGCAATCATAAATCATGTCCATGAATCAATTATGCATCTGGGTTGGGAAAAGACATTGGATAAGGTTTATGAGTACTACTGGTTTGAAAATATGTACGTAGATTCGTAGAAAATTGCATCACTTGCAAATTATCTAAGCCACCCGTCGGTAGAGTACAAGCTGAACTGCATCCTATCCCCAAGATAGACATACCGTGGCACACGATACATGTTGACATAACTGGCAAACTGAGTGGCAAAAATGACTTGAAGGAATATGTCATTGTTATAATAGATGCATTTACGAAGTTTGTCTATTTTTATCACACGATAAACTTAAATACAGAAAGTTGTATCAAGACCCTAAAGTCTGTCTTTTATTTATTTGGCTTGCCCACCAGAATAATTGCGGACCAAGGTCGATGTTTTGCAAGCGCAGGTTTTCGTGAATTTTGTTCTCATCAGAAAATTAATCTACATTTGATTGCTACAGGCGCGAGTAAGGCAAACGGTCAGGTTGAACGAGTGATGAGTACGCTTAAAAACATGCTGACCGCATTAGAATCTAGTCAGAGATCATGGCAGGACGCGTTACCTGAGGTACAATTAGCAATGAATTGTACAGTCCATAGAGTGACTAAGTTTAGTCCATTAGAACTACTAATTGGGAAGGAAGCTGCCGATCATTGAAAATGAAGACGTGCTGGACAGAAAACATATCAGGGAACAAGCCAATCGAAATATAAAAGAGAATGCACGAAAAGACAAAATTAGGTTTGATAGTAACAAAGCAAAAATCGTAAAATATAGTGTAGGTGATTACGTGTTGCTAAGGAATGAAGAACGTCACCAAACTAAGCTTGATCCTAAATTTAAAGGCCCGTTCCTAGTAATTGAAATTCTAGATGGAGATAGATATGTATTGAAATCATTAACAAGTAAACGTAAATATAAATATTCACATGATTTCTTGAGAGCATTACCAAACAACGAACTAATTGAAAATTCGTGAAAAATAGGGACAGTATGCAAAAAAAAAAAAAAATATATATATATATATATGATAAGGCTCCGAGAGCGTTAATGAGAGAACGGACCGCACCACAACGAGAGTGTTGTGGCGGGGGTCAACAGAGGACCGCACCACAACGAGAGTGTTGTGGCGGGGGTCAAGAGAAGACCGCACTATAACGAGAGTGTTATGGCGGGGGTCAAGATGCCACTGTTGAACGAAATTATACGTTGTAAAGAAAGGTATGCTGTAAAAGAGATAAATGTATGAAGTTCCTTTCACGGAATGTAAATAATGTAATGAAAGAGGAAATGGAAAGAAAACAGAGAAGAAACAATGTAAATTGCCTAAGACAAAATATTGTTATTATATTAAGTTGACTATAAATTTGTGAATTATAGGATATTTGAAAAGAAAATAAATGAATAACAAAATATATTTGAATGAACAATCGACACAAGAGGACGTGTGATTTGTCAGTATGGCCGTGTCGCATTATAATCGAATTTAGACCACTGTACATGTCACATTATGAGCATAGTTTGCCCACTGTGCTTGCAAGACGCAACTGCGTAATGAGTTTGGTATATTGTAAAACCGTTCTTAGAATTTGACTACAGCGTAGAATTTGGCATAGCATACAGCATAGAATATGTCTGGCGCCAAAGTACCGTACGAGTGAGGCGACGGCGTTGTTGTGCTGCCGCTGAGTGTAGTCCGGCCTGCGTATTTAAAGAAAGCGCAGATCAATGTGTGATCGAGAAGCAATGCAAAGTCAGTCGCATTCAGACGATTACACGCGTCGGTCGGAATTAACTTCGCTCTAAGTTAGTTTGTGTGTGACGATATAATGGAAGAGACTGAGAAGAGTAACGACGCTGCGACATATATATATATATATGAGAGGCATAGAGAGAGTGAGTGAGAGAGTGAATAAAGAAAGAATAGCACACAGTGATGCTTCATATGAGAATATAATCATTTCGTTAGAGCGCTGGCAGCGAACTGAATATCAACTACGATATTTTCGCTGCCCGAGCAGCAAATTACAGAGCCGAGCAAATACGAAGATGATTAGGACGGGAACTCAAAATCTGGTTCGTGAAAAAAGTTTGTTCTAGTTGTCCAGTCTATGTGTTGTATGGTTAGTGAATATACGGAACAGATTTTTAGTCTATAGCTCTTACATCTTCTAAAACCGACATTTTCATATATACAGGCATGCTATGGACTCAGATCGTCACGTATGAGGTGTATATGAACGTTTGTATTTTCTGTGTGTTTATATGCACATATTTTATTTTATTTAATGTGTTGACAATCCTAGAGTCAAACTTTTATATGCACATATTTTATTTTATTTAATGTGTTGACAATCCTAGAGTCAAACTTAAGATTAATATAATAAAGCCAAAAAAAGTACAGCATTTACAACATTTAAATAACAATACTATCACCAACCCGGTGGAGGTGTTTTATTTGACAGACTGGGCAGCTATGCCCCGATTCACAGCCAAGAATAATCAGTGATACTATTGAAACTATGACAAAATAGAAATTGTTAATTGAAATCTTAAAAATTAATATAGTTTCTTAGGTATGATTATAAATTAATAATTTAGAGTAATTCTTAAAATAAAGATTAACAAGGTTAACATATGGGCTTATCGAGTGATTTCACTAAGATGAGGTGAAAGGAAGCATTTTATTAGCATAAGAGGGAGCTCTAAGTAAAATACGTGATAAAATTGATTATAATTAACACATGAAACATGGAAAGTACAATGTAAAGAATAATCCGTGGTGCACTGTGGTAAATGTAACGGGTGATAGTTGTTCGGTAATTTGGGAAGGAACAGAGAAATGGAGCCGCATCAACTGGCTGGGCGTATTAATATTACCAATAATGAAGTTATGAAGGAAAGCAATACCTAAGATTGTCCTACGATTCATTAATGATGGCAAATCAATAAGAAGAAGCCTACTATGATAGGAAGGCAAACGTACATTACTGTTCCAATTTAGATCCCTTAAGGCAAAGAGTAGAAACTGTTTTTGGACCGATTCAATGCGATCCTGATACAATTTATGATAAGGCGTAAAAGTGAAATAAATAACTGCTTGGTAATAAAAGGATCTTTAAATTCCTTAGGTCACCGCCTATTAAAGTAAAGCACACATTTGGCTTCATTTGTGATGGCAGAAATATGCAGATTAAAATTAAGTTTAGTATCAAAGAGAACGCCAAGATCTTTGACGGCGAAAATGCGTTGTAAGGAAATATTATTAATTATACTTTGTTCCCGAAGGGGAAAAAGTATATTGGGTTTGTGCAATGTCCGTCTTGCTGTCCGTCCGTCTGTCCGTCTGTCCATATGAACGCAATATTTTTCGGCGCTATTAGAGCTAGAGACTTGAAATTTTAAACATATACTCATATATGCTCCCGAATTATAAAATGCTAAAATTTTCTCGATCCGCCCACTAGGGGCGTGGCAAATCGGAAAACTCTTCCGCCCCTAGTCAAGTTATCATACTAGATGATGAGCTAGAAAGTTGCAATTTGGAATGTATACTCGGGGTGACAACCCAAGTTCAAAAATCTATGGCGGATATATCTACGCCCATTGGGGGCGTGGCAAATCGGGAAAAACGTATCTTCTACACCGTTAAAGCTAGAACGCTGAAATTTTGCTTGTGAGTTAATGTTATGATTCTAAGAAGATCGATCAAAAAGTTATATGTCTACGCCCATTGGGGGCGTGGCAAATCGGACCTGAATATATTGTGATTTTTCAAATTGTGCTATATTTTGAACACTATTGACACTAGAGACTTGAAATTTGGCATGTATACTCGGGTTGACAACCCAAGACTAATAAGCTATGGTAGATATATCTACGCCCACAGGGGGCGTGGCAAACCGCAAAAGTTTATATATCCTACAGTTTTAGAGCTAGAAGCTTGAAATTTGGGTGGTTCAGTTACTAATGTCCCCCTCTATCGATGACCCAAAAATAATTTTTCAGCCTCTTTGGGGGCGTGGCATATCGAAAAATACCCTGTAATTTTCGCATGTTTCGAATGTAAGCAACCAAATTTTGCAGGCATGTTAGCCCCGGCCCTTTCTAAGAACCTGCAAAAAGTTATGCGTCTACGCCCACTGGGGCGTGGCAAATCGGCAAAGAAGTTTGTTGTGGCCAACTGCATAATTCATTCATATAATAGCTTAGTAGCAATTGCTAAGATGGCAAAAAGCATTTTAACATAAATATAATAATATTAATGAATTTAAAAAATAAAATTTTTAAGTTTTCGATTAATAAATAATAAGTTTCCAGCGGGATTCGAACCCAACCAAACCTAAATAAATTCACAGCTGATCAGCTGACCAGCTGATCAGCAGCTTGTGACAAAACAAAACAATACAATCGCAATTCTTGCTATATGTAAACACATATAAACATCTGTGTACACATACATACATACATATATGCATACATAGAAAAACTGCTTGCCACACAGCGTGGCAAATGGAAAGCATAAAGCCGTTTTAGTTTTTGCTTAAATGCACAATTCATATGCGTTGTTTATAAATTAATTGGCAATCAATTGGGCAGCAAGCATTTTAAAATAAATATACAAATATAAAAAAATATAAAAATAATAATTTTTGAAAAAAAGTTTTCCGCGGGACTCAAACGCACCTAAGTATAGCTTGCATAGCGCTTACCACCAGCGCCACTGCCCTGATCTGAACCACATTAATTAAAACCAAATAAGACATTGCTAGAGCGTCTCTGACAAAACTAAAGTAACAATCACAAAATTCCTAATTCAGTCACAATTCTTAGAATATTCTGGCATGCAAACTTTTGTATGCATACATAGAAAATTGTGTGTATACTCGCATAGTGTGTACATGTGTAAATCTGTATGTATGGATATATGTATAGGAAAAACGTTTTTTGCTTGCCATGTACGTTTTCTAATTGCCGAAATATTTCTTTAATCAAATGTTTGTTAAATAAATAAGATGCACCTATGGGAACAAAGTATTTCGCTGTTAGTTGCGCCTAACTGCAACGTTCTTACTTGTTTTATAGTCAACATTGTGTGGAACAGTACGACATAAGGTCATTGTTCTACACTTAGAGCAATTTAAATGTAATTGATTAAACTCACACCAAAATTAAAATCAATAAAGGTCTTCCTGAAGGATGCTCAAATGGATTATAATATAAAAGACAAAGTATTACATCAGCTGCATACATAAGTATCGTTGAATGAGAAATACAACTAGGAAGGTGGAAGGTCATTTATAAAAAGAAAAAAGAGTAATGGACCTATATAACTACCCTGACGAGCACCCGACGCAACAAAGATTAGTTTTGAAATTGATGTTGTTGGGTTCTGCCCTTTAAGTAGGATGATATCCACGATACAAGTTTAGGGGAAAATCATTAACGATCCAGCTTTAGAATTAACAATTGGAATTGGAAATATCAGATCTTTCGCCTTTTTTGTAGCGGAATGATGAAAGACTCTTGCCAACTTAAAGAAAAAACCGAAGTTTTCAAAGACTTTGGCTTTTACTTTTTAGCTTTACATAAATTCTTCGTTAATACATCTGAAATTTCATCTGTGGGATTTATATCTATTACACTATTTTTGTACATTTTCCTTACAAAATGGTATTTAATTTCGACATGCTTGCTACGCGAATGAAATTTTGCGTCTTTTGCAAGGCATTGTGCGCTCTGATTGTCGCTATAAATCAGCAACTTTGCCATCGGCCCGAGCTCCATCTCGTTGATCAGTTTTCTAACGTATACCGCCTCCTTGACTGCCGTAGAAAGTGCCATGTATTCGGCCTCTGTGCTACTGAGGGCGACCAAATTCTGCTTTTTTGACTCCCAAGAGACTGCTGTTCCAGCTAGGTAGAATGACCAACCCGTAAAGGACTTCCGATCGTTGCTGCCGCAAAATAGTGAATAGGCACACCGATTTTGTTATAGTATAGTCTCTAATCTGAGGCACCTTTTACATATCTTGCTTGCCTGCAACCTCGTGTTCCTTGTGCTGATCTGCATTTCTCTGCGTCAGCTTAACTACAGAATGTATTATAACTCGCCGTGTAGTCAACACCAAGTACAATAGCGAGCCATTGAGCGATTGATAGCGTGTGTTGTCCACCTGGCCGCAGTTAACATCATCGTACTTTGTCTGAAAGCAAGCTTCCAACGGAGTCGTGTCAAGCCTAACATGTCATAATCATGCAACAGGCCTTCAATGTACAGTTTATGGCCTATGGAGAGACTACCAGTCCTGCCATCTCGCTCAATCTCCATTTCCAAAAAGTGATGCAGTTCTCCACCGTCGACCACATCAAATTTGTTTGATATGAGCTGCTTTATGTGGGCCACATCTTATCTGGTACATGCAAGTATAAAATGGTCAACATATATAACAATAATAATTAAATACCCATTGATTTTGTTTGTGTAAATGCATGGCTCACAACCGCTCTGTTTCAAGTCGTACAACAATAATCAGCGTCGATAAAACCCTCTGGTTGAGGCAGGTGCATCTCGTGCTCGACAGCTATTTATTTACGTATTTCGAAAAAGAACCCGTTGTTGAATATTGAAACGCTTGACCTCCGCGAGACTTAATGTTAACAATCCTTTTAACTATTGGAATGATGTAATTTTTATACTCTGTACCTATTGAAAATGAGAGTTCAGGGCATATTGGTTTTGTGAAAATGTATGTAATAGGCAGAAGCAGACGTCGCAGACCCCATAAAGTATATATATTCTTGATCAGCATAAAAAAATAAGTTTATCTAGCCCTGTCCGTCCGTCCATCCGTCCATGCGTCCATCCGTCCGTCCGTCCATTCGTCCATCCGTCCGTTCGTCCGTATGAACGTCGAGATTTCGGAAACTACAAAAGCTAGAGAGTTGAAATATTTCGATAACTCATCCCATTTCTAAACTATCGATAAAAATCAATAAAAATTCGCTTACATTTTTTGGGTATAACTTCTACACCGTTTTAGCTAGAGAATAATATCTATCAAATTTGTTTATTTAGATAGATATTACGGAGACGCAGATAATGTAATTTTCAGATTTTGGATGCCACGCCCCCTTGCCCCCTATTTGAAAAAATTTAAAATACTAAAGACTTGCAATTTGGCACATACATTTATAAACTTTTAATCTACTCTGAAAATTTCATGAAGATCGTCTATCTAGAAATGGAGTTATAAGCGTTCAAAGTTCAGCCCAACCCACCACCAAGCCACGGCAGCAACTGCGCAGTTAGCAGAGCGCGTAAAGAAGAAAAGTATCACTTTTTTTGCAGGGTTCAGGGTATCTGGTAGTCGAGCCGTCTAGGCTAGAGCCTTCTTACTTGTTATTGTTGAGCCATCTTAGTTGTTGCAGTCTGCGCCGACATTTTTTTACAGTGGCTTTGAGGTATGGCCCAAAGGTGAGACGCTTTTACAGTGTATTTCGCCTGTGCTGGTTGCTGAAAAGTTACTTCCGACATCTGGGTATACATTTCCATCCTATTTAGGGTGAAGGGTTAAATGTTTTTCGCGGGTTGACTTTTAAATTCCACCGCTTGCACCAACCAGCGAGAGTATTCAGATACCTCTGTGGTCCTGTACTTGATTCAGCAAGATTTTTGGAGTTATATCAGCAGCATAAGTGGCAATGACAGACTTAAGCGGTGCATCGCTTGCCCCTCGCGTTGCGCTGCGCCTGCGAGAGGTAGATACCGTTTGACCACGCTTATATACATTTTGTGATCAGCAGAAATTGTTTACAATTGACTATTTAGGTGTTAAATAGTAAGTATTGTAAGAATGGATGAAGGCTCGTCGTCTTGCTCGCTTCTTCGCGATAGAAGTGCAAAGCCAGAGACGATGAGAAAAATTTCGTATGCAGACCCTGCAACTATGCGTTCTCAAATATGCGTTCTCAGCTCCTAAACAAAGAGGTGCCAATAAGCAGCCAAGCTGTAAATTTATTAGCTAATAGCTCTTACGCATGTACAACGAGTACATGCACTATAACTACGTCTCAAGCAAGTTGATCTTCTACTTCGACCTACACTGTAGCGGCTTCAACAGGGCCCAACATATGTCCATCGTCTCTGGTTGGTAGTAAATTCTTAAACGATACGTTGAAAAAAATATCCGAAAATGTAGCTCGAAAAGTAAAATGCCCTTTTCAAGAAGCTATCATAGGCACAAGCATGAAAAGAAAAGGTGAACAGCAACCATCTGGCTCCACCCGTAAGGCTAAGCTGCAAGCTACAGGGCAATCTAAGCCGGCACCCAATACGCCGCCTTCCTACTTGACACCGACTTCGTTAGGCAACAATCGTTTTGCTGCCCTTGCAGAAGAAGCAGACAACCTCATGGAGCAAGACTTACCAGAAACAGACATTAATGAAGAAGATGCAGCGGCTGCGGATAATTCTTTTAACCAAGCCATGAAAGGTCCTCCTAAGCCTCCGGCTATATGTGTGCCAAGTGTTAGCGATCCCCACAGCTTACAACAGGCGTTGAATTTGTGCGTTAGTGCAGAGAACTACACTATCCGCACTTCAAAATTTGGTGTGTCACGGATATACACGTCCAACGTCGAAGCTTTCCGCAAAACAGTGGTTAAGCTTACTGAATTGAAATGTCAATTCTGGCACCACCAGCTTAGACAGGATAAGCCTTTCACTGTGGTCATCAAGGGAATGCATGCAAACGTGCCGAAGATGCAAATAAAGGATGCTATGGCTGAAAAAGGCTTTGAATGTCTTAACATATATTGCCCAAGAGAGACTGATTGGCACAATATTGAAATAGGTGAAAATGAGGATGAGGGAACTGTTGATTACAAAACGAGGCAAAATATATTTTTTGTCAACATCAAACAGAGACCGTAATTAGCGGATGCCTTGAAAATAACTCAATTGGGCAGATTCAGAGTCACAGTAGAGCGTGCTCGACGCAGAAAACAACTATTACAGTGCCTGAGATGCCACATCTTTGGGCATTCTAAAAATTATTGTATCAGAGACTCAATATGTGCTAATTGCTCTGGCATGCACGAGACTAGACTCTGCATCAGCGCCAATAAATCGTGCATAAACTGTGGTGGAGAGCATTCTTCAACAGATATGGAGTGTCCAGTAAGGATTGAAAAATTAAGGAAACTAAGAGCCAAATCTAGACTACCTACTGAAGGCAACGCTTTCAACACTATTCGTAATGCTTCTCGTGGCTTTATCTCATCGGAAGCTATTAGAGGCAAGATGTCGTATGCCGACGTAGCTAGACCTGCAAGACCAACCGGTGCCATTCAGACCAAAGTAAATCATGACATAACGTCTGACAACAGATTCCAAATACTGGAAAACTCTATTAACGCCATTAACTCTAGAATGGACCAATTGTTCAAATTGGTACAAGAGACTATGGACACAAACAAGGCATTCAGAGAACTGGTGCAGGTTCTCATCACAAGGATGAATAAATGACGCAACCAATCATAACAAGTAAGAACGTTGCAGTTAGGCGCAACTAACAGCGAAATACTTTGTTCCCACAGGTGCATCTTATTTATTTAACAAACATTTGATTAACGAAGTATTTCGACAATTAGAAAACGTACATGGCAAGCAACAAACGTTTTTCCTATACATACATATGTACATACATACAGATTTACACATGTACACACTATACGAGTATACACACAATTTTCTATGTATGTATACAAAAGGTTGCATGCCAGAATATTCTAAGAATTGTGACTGAACTGGGAATTTTTCGGTTGTTACTTTAGTTTTGTCAGAGACGCTCTAGCAATGTCTTATTTGGTTTTCGTTAATGTGGTTCAGATCAGGGCAGTGGCGCTGCTGGTAAGCGCTATGCAAGCTATACTTAGGTGCGTGGGTTCGAATCCCGCAGAAAACTTTTTTTCAAAAATTATTATTTTTTAATATAATTTTTATTTTATATTTATATATTTATTATAAAATGCTTGCTGCCAACTGATTGCCAATTAATTTAGAAATATACGCATATGAATTGTGCATTTAAGCAAAAACTAAAACTTCTTTATGCTTTCCGATTTGCCACGCTGTGTGGCAAGCAATTTTCTATGCATGCATAAATGTATGTATGTATGTATGTGTACACAGATGTTTGTATGTGTATACACATCCAAGTGTGTATACATATAGCAAGAATTGCGATTGTATTGTTTTGTTTTGTCACAAGCTGCTGATCAGCTGGTCAGCTGATCAGCTGTGAATTTATTTAGGTTTGGCTAACGATTACATGTTGTTTTCAAAAGACCTGGGTTCGAATCCCGCTGGAAACTTTTTATTTATTAATCGAAAACTTATAAATTTTATTTTTTAAATTCATTAATATTATTATATTTATGTTAAAATGCTTTTTGCCATCTTAGCAATTGCTACTAAGCTATTATATGCATGAATTATGCAGTTGGCCACAACAAACTTCTTTATCGATTTGCCACGCCCCCAGTGGGCGTAGACGCATAAGCGTCTTAGAAAGGGCCGAGGCTAACATGCCTGCAAAATTTGGTTGCTTACATTCCAAAAATGCGAAAATTACAGGGTATTTTTCGATATGCCACGCCCCCAAAGAGGCTGAAAATTTATTTTTGGTTCATCGATAGAGGAGGACATTAGTAACTGAACCATCCAAATTTCAAGCTTCTAGCTCTAAAACTGTAGGAGATATAAACTTTTGCGGTTTGCCACGCCCCCTGTGGGCGTAGATATATCTACCATAGCTTATTGGTCTTGGGTTGTCAACCCAAGTATACATTTCTTTGTCGATTTGCCACGCCCCTAGTGGGCGGATCGGAAATTTTAACACTTTATAATTCGGGAGCATATATGAGTATATGTTTAAAATTTCAATACTCTCGAGCTCTAATAGCGCCGAAAAATATTGCGTTCATACGGACAGACGGACGGACAGCAAGACGGACATTGCACAAACCCAATATACTTTTTTCCCTTTGGGAACAAAGTATAAAAATCGGATTGTGGAACGCTCGAGGACTAGCTAGGGGCTCTGAAGAACTCCGGCTGTTTCTGAAGACGTATAATATAGATGTTATGCTTGTCCTGCGTGAAGGCCAACGAATCTTCCTTCCTGGATATTACCATGCCTTCCATCCTAGTGGTAGCTGCAGAGGTGGCGCTACAGTCATTGTACGCTCCACCATTTGTCATTGCCCCCAGGCTGCCATCTCCACCGACGACAGACAAGTAGCTATTGTCCAGCTACTGACAACAGAGCGTCCAGTCGCACTCAGCAGCAGTATACCTACCACTAGGTCAGCGTTGGATAAGAGCCGAGCTTGATACTCTATCTATACAAATTTATCGCAGGCGGTGATTATAGCCAAGAGCCTGTCAAAGAGGCAAGGTACTGCAAGAAGCTGTTGCGAATGGTCAGTATCAGATCTTAGCAACGGGTGAACCGACATTCTATTCTTATAACCCTCTGGTAGCACCATCTGCTCTAGACTTCTTTGTCGTAAACGGATTCAACATAAGACGACTTAGTGTGCGCACGCTACACGAGCTCTCATCAGACCACATTCCTCTACAAGCTGTCTTGCACTCAACGGCTCTGTTCAAGCCACAACGAGGTTGTTTTCTGAGTCGTGGCGCTGATATAGAGGCATTTAAGGCACATCTAATGCAACACATCGATCTAGATATGGACATCCAAGATGCAGATGATATTGACAACGCGATCAACAGCTTTATGGACAACCTGAAACAAGCAGCAATACAAGCTACACCAAGAAACCAATCAGTATACAGACAGCAACAGCTTCCCTCTGTAATAGTTAATCTCATTCGTCTCAAACGCAAAGTTAGAAGAGAATATGCGAGGACCGGAGATACACGAATCCAAAGGATCCATAATAGACTGGCAAATCGTCTTCAAAAAGCAAATAGAAATGGATAACATGTTAGAAAACTTGGGCACTGATGCTTCCACAAACTTCTCTCCCTGGAGAATCACTAGAAAGTATAAATCGCAGATCACACTGAATTCGGCTTTAAGGAACCAGAGCGGAGGTTGGTGCCGTACTCCACAGGAAAAAGCAGAAGTGTTTGCAAATAATCTGAAGAAACGCTTTCGTCCACATACCTTCGCTTCGGAAAGACACAGGAGAATAATTGAAGGTTCCCTCGAAACGCCGTTTCAAATGACTCTACCTACTAATCCAGTCACCTTAAATGAAGTGAAGCTCCTTATATCCAAGCTGAAGCCCAAGAATGCTCTGGGCGAGGACCTCCTTGACAACAGAACTCTACGACTTCTTCCAGATCAAGCTCTACTTCTTCTAGTGCTGATATTTAACGGTATACTCAGAGTTGTGGAAGTCGGTAAACATTATAATGCTTCTTAAACCCGGAAAACAGCCTACGGACGTGGACTCCTACAGACCTATCAGCTTTCTTCCGGCATTGGGCAAAATGATGGAGAGGCTGATACTCAACAGACTCCTTAATATCGAGGCTGTAACTGAGGCGATCCCCAAATTTCAGTTTGGTTTCCGATTGCAACACGGCACCCCAGAACAGCTACACAGACTGGTAAACTTCATATTAGAAGCTCTAGAGAACAAGGAGTATGCAGTCGCCGCTTTTTTAGACATCGAACAAGCCTTCGACAGAGTGTGGCACCCTGGGCTTCTTTATAAAGCCAAGCGCCTTCTGTCACCACAGATATTTGAAATCATACGGAGTTTTCTCGAAGGGCGTACATTCTGCGTGATGGCCGATGAATGCAAGTCCTCCGCTAAAACAATAGCAGCCGGAGTTCCGCAAGGCAGCGTCCTTGGTCCCACACTTTATTCTATATTCACAGCGGATATGCCAACGCACACTGCAATCACTGGACTCGGTGCTAGAGACGTGCTAATAGCGACCTACGCTGACGATACCGCGGTGCTCACCAGAAAAAGCTGCATCCTACAGGCCACGAGTTCACTCCAACAGTATCTCAACGCATTTCAGGAATGGGCTCAAATGCTGGCAAATGTTCAAACGTAACCTTTACAAACCGCTAAACCACAAGTTAGCGCATAAATACCTCGGTGTGACGCTGGACAGACGCCTTACTTTTAAAAGGCATATTACTATGCTGCAGCAGTCCTTCAAATCTAAAATCGCTAAAATGTCTTGGCTGCTCGCAGCACGTAATAAGCTGTCACTGGACAACAAGGTTAGAATATACAAGACCATCCTAGCTCCTAGCTTGTTTTACGCCATACAAGTGTATGGTATCGCCGCCAAATCGCACTTGAATAAACTGCGTATACTGCAAGCCAAAACTTGAGAACCAGGGATATAGAAAGATATCTCAAGGTCACTAAAATTGGAGACAAAATCCAGGAAGTGGCCAAAAAGTACCAAGATAGGTTAAATTCCCATTCAAATAGCCTGGCCAGGCGCCTAGGTACAGCAGCCCTTAGACGTACATCCACTAGAAGAAGACTAAAACGCCATCACCCTCAAGACCTGCTGGACCGTGTCTTGACTTGAACATTCTTTCATAATACTAATATAACTTCCACAAAATATATATATATTTTTTTTTTTCTTATTTATCCTATGTTAGAATTAATATAGCTTTAAGTAGTTTTATAATTTTTAATTAATTTCCGTTTAGATTAAGTTGCCTAAAAAGGTAACGGTACGTTAAGCTGTAAATAAAAAAATTTAAAAAAAATAATAAAAACGATGTTATAATAGGAAGTGATATTCTCACTCAGGGTTATACATCATAATGACATCTGATAAGTTTGAAGTTATAAAATCAAAATCTAAATAGTTGCTGCACAACTGAACAGTCAGTCAGAATGTCAGAACAGTCAGAATGTTGATACATAGTTAACTGGCAGTGACAAAGATGAATTAATTAAAATATTAGAAAATTATTCCACAGTATTTATTAAAGGGATACCTTGTACACGAGTTAATACAAGAGAAATGAAAATTCGCTTAGTCGACCCTACTAAAACAGTGCAGAGACGGCCTTATAGACTAAGCCCAGAAGAAAAAAAAACAGAGCAAAACTAAACGAGTTAATGAAATGCAACATCATTCGTCCTAGCTGTTCTCCTTATGCTAGTCCAATTTTACTTGTGAGAAAGAAAAACGGCTCAGACCGCCTTTGTGTTGATTATAGAGAACTAAACTAAAATACAATTGCAGACAAATATCCGTTGCCGCTTATCAGTGACCAGATTGATAGACTTCGTGGAGCGAATTATTTTACATGTTTAGACATGGCAAGTGGTTTTCACCAGATTCCAATTCACCCTGATTCTGTAGAATACACAGCATTTGTAACCCCTGATGGTCAATATGAGTATTTAACAATGCATTTTGGGCTCAAGAATGCACCATCTGTTTTCCAGAGGGCAGTTATGAAGGCCCTAGGCGATCTTGCGCATTCATATGTAATTGTCTATATGGACGATATCATGATAGTATCTCCAACAAAGACTGAAAATCGTTTTAGATGTACTCATTGAGGCTGGCTTCTACTTCAATGTTACTAGTAGTTTTTTAAAAGTAGTTTTTTAAAAAGAAAAGTAGAGTATCTAGGATACGAGGTTAGTGCTGGAGAAGTTCGCCCAAATCCACGCAAAATTATCGCATTGAGCGCATTACCTCCTCCACAAACTGTCACTCAGCTGAGATCAGCGTCATATTTTCGAAAATTCGTTCCTAGTTTTTCACAACTTATGAAGACCGTTATACTCCCTTAGCATTGGAAATGGTAACATTACCTGCAGTTTAGAACTAGAAGAAATCAGAAAACGAATTGTGAATATCCTTACAAGTGAGCCACTTTTAGTAATCTTCGATCCTCATCATCCAATAGAGCTACATACTGATGCAAGCTCCTTGGGTTATCGACTCCACGTCGTGGAATATTTTAGTAAAACAACTTCCTCTGCCGAGTCCAGATACCATTCTTATAAACTTGAACCTTGGCAGTTGTCGAATCCGTAAAAACGAACTACCTGAAGACTTAGCCAAAACTTACGATGTGAGAAAAGGCTCTTGCATCGCAAAGTGCAAAAGGCTGGTAGAACACATAGTTTACCAGTTGTACCACGCGCATTTAAGTGGTCAGTTATTAACCAAGTTCATGAGTCAATAATGCATCTAGGTTGGTTCGATAAAATGAATAAGTACATTCGAAAATTTGTGAACAATTGCATAACTTGCAGAACTACAAAACAATCTTCTGGGAAAATCCAAGCTGAACTTCATCCCATCCCAAAAACTAGCATACCCTGGCATACTGTTCATATCGATATCACTGGTAAACTGAGCGGAAAAAGCGACCTGAAAGAATATGTTATAGTTCAGATCGATGCTTTCACAAAATTTGTTTATTTGTTTCACACTTTCAAAGTAGATGCTGAAAGCTACATAAAATCTACGAAATCCTCCATTGCTTTATTTGGAGTCCCAAAGCGTATCATAACCGACCAGGGTAAATGTTTCTCTAGCTGTAGATTTTCAGAATTCTGTTCCTCACAAAACATTAAACTGCACCTAGTTGCTACTGGAGCCGCAGGTTGAGCGAGTAATGAGTACATTAAAAAATTTATTGACTGCGGTAGAATCTAGCAACAGATCCTGGCAAGATGCTCTCGGTGAGGCTTGCGTTAAATTGTACAACTTGTCGTACAACGGAAGCGAGTCCTCTAGAGATGCTGATCGGGAAAGAGGCACGACCCTTAGGATTAATTCCACCAGTCGAAACAGAGCGGGAGGTCGACTTGAAGAGTACTAGAGCGCGTGCTACTGATAAAATGAATTCGTTGGCGTATTATGATAAACAAAGGTTTGATAAGAGAAAGGCAACAGTCGTTAAACACAAGGTTGGTGATTACGTTTTGCTTAAGAACGAAGAAAGAAACCAAACAAAACTAGACCCTAAATTTAGAGGACCATTTGTAGTTGTAGAAGTTCTAGATGGTGACAGATCTTTGATAAAGTCCCTTAAAAATAATCGATTGTATAAGTACTGTCATGAAAAGGTCAGAAAAATGTGAAGTGGTTATGTACCAAATGAGTTGGACATTAATAGTGAAGAGCTTAGCCCGCCAAAGAGTCTAAATGTGAGTGATCCGTCTAGAGGAGACGATGAGTTATCCGTCAGTTGTGACGATGAGTAATCCGTCAGTTGTGACGATGAGTTATCCGTCAAGTGTGACGATGTGTTATCCGTCAGGTGTGACGATGTGTTATCCGTCAGTTGTGACGATGTGTTATCCGTCTATGAGAGGCGATGTGTTATCCGTCTATGAGAGGCGATGTGTTATCCGTCTATGAGAGGCGATGTGTTATCCGTCTATGAGAGGTGATGTGTTATCCGTCTATGAGAGACGATGTGTAATCCGCTATGTGTTGCGATGAGCTTGAAATAACAGCGAAAATGGTGTACTGGCGGAAGACCAATTGTTGGTGTGAAGATGAAATGTTTTTAAGAATTATTGTATCCTTCTAGGAAAGACGAAGAGATGATTTTGTAAAGTTGAGAAAGCGAAGAATAATGTCAATAAAAATAGTTGATAGATCAGAAATTTAAGAAAGTACGAATGTAAAATAGAATCAAGTGTAATAAATAAAACGAAAGTGTTAATGGAGAGTGATTCCTTAAATAACACGGGGACGTGTAAACGTCAGTATGGCCGAGTCGTATCGGAATGATAATTGAAAATGTAAGTACACTGGGACGTGTAAATGTCAGTATGGCCGTGTCGTATCGGTGCGATATTATGACGTTGTGTTAGTTATTATGTTGTGATTGACAGTTGCAGTAGTATTAAAGAGAAACTGACAACTTGCGCTAATCGAATGAGTTAGCATTTTAGTGACAATTAAAGGATGTGTCATTAGAAAAGAGACAACCATAGGTTTTGCTGAACGTGGTCTCGGATGTCGCAGAGTGAGAGTGGGAGGGCTATGCCCTTCACACAGAGTTGCTATGATATTGATGAACGAGAATATGCAACCAAGAGGCAGTTTGACAGGAGAGTCGAATTACCACACTCAATCAGACACAGTTGAACGGGAAAGAGCTGACGTGAGAGAAGTCTGTGACTCCGAGAATACGTTACCGGGCAAAGATATATATATATATATAAGTTAAACGCACACACACTACGAGAGTAACGATTAAGTGCACTGAGTTATATTCTCGCGTAGACAAATACACTTGGATTCAATGAAACAATATATTTAATAAATTTTGTATAATTTTGGAACAATAGGTCTAAGCTCTGTCTCGTCCGAATAGAAACAGCTCCTTACGTTGTATTCTCCTCTCATGTCTGATAGTAGAATCCATCCTACTACGTATCCTTAACTTATACATATATATATATGTCGGGTCTTCGTCTATTCTTCCGATTTCATCGTCTGATGCAATCTCGGTTGGTTCAATAACCATATTCATTGCCTTCTTCTGCTTGACGCTGGAGCAGTGCATTCCGTGCACGTGTGTTCATTCTCGCTATTTCTCTAATTGTCTATCTCTCGAACTTTCTTTTGTTCTGGCAACCTCACTCATTGCCATTTTCCAACACTACGAACACGGACCACACTCATAGGGTAACCCTAACTGCCACCCACAGCATATAACTATCGATATTGCCAATCGATGCCTTTATTTACATAATTCTCCGATATATATATATATATATATATATATTTATATATATATATATATATATATATATATATATATATATATATATATATATTTTTTTTTTTTTTTTTTTTTTAAGGCATTCGAAATTCGAATATATGCCCTTCTGTTTTTTGAAAATTATATACGTTAAAATATTTAGTGGTAATACACATAATATTGTAACCACTGCACTATGGGCGCAAATCCCGATTTAGCGGCATAAAGTCCAAAATTATTTTGTTATATTTTCTCCTTTTTTTTTCTTGATTTCATTTTAGAAATGTCTAACCATTATAAAACTGTTTTTAAAAATTTTTCCGTGCATCACAGGCTTTTTGGCAGGCCTGTAAAGTCAGCTGATGGTACGCTAAGTTGTGTTTGCCACAAATTGCCAAAATTTCAAGTCCATATCTTTAAATTTGGAGTTGATGCCGCTAAATCGGCATTTGCGCCCATAGTGCACTGTGCAGAGCAGCTGTGATTGCTGTAAGAGCGAGCACAGGAATTTCGCTCTCCCACTGCTCGCACTTAGATGCGCTCTCTAATGTGCAAGCTGCGTTTGCTATTACTTAATAAATCATAGTGAATTGAACCACTGCACTATGGGTAAAAAGCCCGATTTTTGTCCCTGAAGATTTTTGTCCCTGATAGATATTATGGATACGCAGATTATGTAATTTTCAGATTTTTGATGCCACGCCCCTCTCGCCACCAACATGCAAAAAACGCATTTCAAATACTAGAGACTTGCAATTTGGCAAATAGACACATTTGCTGCTCTTAATATGTTCTGAAAGAACATGAAGATCGTCCATCTAGAAATGGACTTAAAGGCGTCCAAATTTCAGCTCAACCCATCCCCAAGCCACGGCAGCAACCGCGCGGTTAGCAGAGCGCGTGGTCATACGTTCGTAAAGAAAAAGAGTATTTTTTTGCTCAATTAATTTAAGTTTATCTTCCGATTTGTTGTCTTCGCTTATTTTGTTTGACCATATAATCCTTTATTGCACTATATTGTCGCTTGTTGCTGTTCCACACTTCCAGCAGAATGGAATTGCTGAACTCCCAAAGGGAAAAAAGTATATTGGGTTTGTGCAATGTCCGTCTTGCTGTCCGTCCGTCTATCCGTCTGTCCGTCTGTCCGTATGAACGCAATATTTTTCGGCGCTATTAGAGCTAGAGACTTGAAATTTTAAACATATACTCATATATGCTCCCGAATTATAAAGTGTAAAAATTTTCCCGATCCGCCCACTAGGGGCGTGGCAAATCGGAAAACTCTTCCGCCCATAGTTAAGTTATCATACTAGATGATGAAGTTGCAATTTGAAATGTATACTCGGGGTGACAACCCAAGTTCAAAAAGCTATGGCGGATATATCTACGCCCATTGGGGGCGTGGCAAATCGGGAAAAACGTATCTTCTACACCGTTAAAGCTAGAACGCTGAAATTTTGCTTGTGAGTTAATGTTATGATTCTAAGAAGATCGATCAAAAATTTATATGTCTACGCCCATTGGGGGCGTGGCAAATCGGACCTGAATATATAGTGATTTCTCAAATTGTGCTATATTTTTAACACTATTGACACTAGAGACTTGAAATTTTGCATATATACTCGGGTAGACAACCCAAGACCAATAAGCTATGGTAGATATATCTACGCCCACAGGGGGCGTGGCAAACCGCAAAAGTTTATATATCCTACAGTTTTAGAGCTAGAAGCTTGAAATTTGGATGGTTCAGTTACTAATGTCCTCCTCTATCGATGAACCAAAAATAAATTTTCAGCCTCTTTGGGGGCGTGGCATATCGAAAAATACCCTGTAATTTTCGCATTTTTGGAATGTAAGCAACCAAATTTTGCAGGCTTATTAGCCTCGGCCCTTTCTAAGAACTGACAAAAAAGTATGCGTCTACGCCCACTGGGGGCGTGGCAAATCGGCAAAAAAATTTGTTGTGGCCAACTGCATAATTCATGCATATAATAGCTTAGTAGCAATTGCTAAGATGGCAAAAAACATTTTAACATAAATATAATATTATTAATGAATTAAAAAAAATAAAATTTAGAAATTTTCGATTAATAAATAAAAAGTTTCCAGCGGGATTCGAACCCAGGTCTTTTGAAAATAACATGTAATCGTTAGCCAAACCTAAATAAATTCACAGCTGATCAGCTGACCACAAAAACATCTGTGTACACATACATACATTCATACATATATGCATGCATAGAAAATTGCTTGCCACACAGCGTGGCAAATCGGAAAGCATAAAGCAGTTTTAGTTTTTACTTAAATGCACAATTCATATGCGTATGTTTATAAATTAATTGGCATTCAATTGGCAGCAAGCATTTTATAATAAATATACAAATATAACAAAAATTAAAAAATAATAATTTTTGAAAAAAAGTTTTCCGCGGGACTCAAACGCACCTAAGTATAGCTTGCAGAGCGCTTACCACCAGCGCCACTGCCCTGATCTGTGCCATATTAACTAAAACCACTAACCATACAACACATAGACTGGACAACTAGAACAAACTTTTTTCACGCACAAAAATATGATCGAATTGCCGCACAACTTCGTATTTGTTCGGGTTGGGCAATTCGAGCTCGGGCAGTCAAAATATGAAACGACAAAGTCATTGCGCTGCCAGCGGTCGACCGGGATGGTCATATTTTCATATGAGCATTTTCTATGCGCTATTTTACTTTACTCTCCTTCTCTCTTTTTTCTCTCTCTATCTCACTCTATGCGAGCACAAGCCAGTTGCCCACAAAAATTGAAATTTGTTCGCGAGTGGCAATTCGCGACGATCCCGTCTGCCATTCTTAGTAAGAGTATGCCGAACTCATAAACGGCTTTGCCATGCTCATGCAAAATTTTAGTGTTTTCGCAAAGATTTTTGGGAAGGGTATGAAAGCGCTGATGTGCATAGGCCTTACTTTTTCGCGATGAGCATGCACACACACATTTACTGTGTCTTGCTACATGTATGAGCATTTATCTGACTGTGTGCGAAACTTTTGCTGCCTGTAGCAATTGCAGGGCCCAACACTTGTCTATTTTGTATGGTTTGAATTGTAGAGTGACTGTCAAATGAGCCTTTACGGCTTGTAGCAGTCATTTTGGCAATAATGAGTACATGGTGTATTCTGACATTGTCAATACATATGAATTTGCAGATCGTTTATAACCCGTTCAAAAAATTTTGGGGGCGATGTTACTAAATTAGTTATAGTAATTTTTATTTATTAAACATGTATAAGAATAAATACATATGTATGCATATAAACATACATGATATATGCATGGGGGAAGTAGATTTGGCAGTCTACAAGGCCGAACAAATCTAAAACCGTTCCCTCAATTCTAAAGCCGGGGTCCACAAGAATAACAAACTGCAAGTGTTGGGCCCTGCAATTGCTACAGGCAGCAAAAGTTTCGCACACAGTCAGATAAATGCTCATACATGTAGCAAGACACAGTAAATGTGTGTGTGCATGCTCATCGCGAAAAAGTAAGGCCTATGCACATCAGCGCTTTCATACCCTTCCCAAAAATCTTTGCGAAAACACTAAAATTTTGCATGAGCATGCCAAGCCGTTTATGAGTTCGGCATACTCTTACTAAGAATGGCAGACGGGATCGTCGCGAATTGCCACTCGCGAACAAATTTCAATTTTTGTGGGCAACTGGCTTGTGCTCGCATAGAGTGAGATAGAGAGAGAAAAAAGAGAGAGGGAGAGTAAAGTAAAATAGCGCATAGAAAATGCTGATATGAAAATATGACCATCCCGGTCGACCGCTGGCAGCGCAATGACTTTGTCGTTTCATATTTTGACTGCCCGAGCTCGAATTGCCCAACCCGAACAAATACGAAGTTGTGCGGCAATTCGATCATATTTTTGTGCGGGAAAAAAGTTTGTTCTACTTGTCCAGTCTATGTGTATGGTTAGTGCTAAAACCAAATGACATTGCTAGAGCGTCTCTGACAAAACTAAAGTAACAATTGAAAAATTGCTAATTCTGTCACGGTTCTTAGAATATTCTGGCATGCAACCTTTTGTATGCATACATAGAAAATTGTGTGTATACTCGTATAGTGTGTACATGTGTAAATCTGTATGTATGTATAGGAAAAACGTTTGTTGCTTGCCATGTACGTTTTCTAATTGTCGAAATATGTCGTTAATCAAATGTTTGTTTAATAAATAAGATGCACCTATGGGAACAAAGTGTTTCGCTGTTAGTTGCGCCTAACTGCAACGTTCTTACTTGTTAATATTGGATTAGGCAAACATTAGTACACAATTTGTGATTTCAACATTTCAAATGCATTTGACAAGTCAAAAGTTATGTCTGACGAAACGCAAATATAAATATTAATTTTGATTTTAAAAATGCACGCAGCAACATGTTGCACAATTGACCAATAAATCACAGAACAACAAAATAAATTGTAAGAATCTCATTTAAATACCTCCCTGATATTTTTCCATAACAAAACTTTTTCATTATTGCAACCCACAAAGATATTATCACCTTGAAAGTCGAGAATTATATCAAGCGCTTTTTTCGATTTACCAAGCAACTCTGAATCAGCTAACTTTGACGAAGCTCAAAACATTAATGGATGTCTTGAAAATTTTATAAAAATTGTTTTGATGTCTACTGGAGCATTGTAAATGAGAAAAATTAACCAGTTGGCGGATACTAAACAAAAAAAATTTGCATTTATGCCAAAATCTCGAGATTTTTACCAATAGTGTACTGGTGATAACGCTTAATATTTCTGAAGAGGACGCAAGTTGCATTTTCTCCTGGACCAGTTGAAGGACCAGGCAGACCCTTAATCGTAGGACAATGAAAAAAAACAATTTTTTTTAATTCTCAAAGCCGATGTGTTTTTATTGTTAATATAATTTAATATGTTAAAATAATTTACTTTTCAGTTCTTATAATACAGAAATGTATATATAAACAACTTATTACAAAACTATTCTATCACAAAGCAAACTTAGTTCATATTGTTGGTAATTTTTATTTTAAATTAATTTTATTTATCGTTTTATATATCTATTTATGTATAGTTTATTCCCTTGCAGATGATTTTTGCGTATTGATGGGGCGAATATTAAGGATATTTTCATCTTACTCAGTTTAATCAGTTAAAATTAATATGTTGATTAATGGTTGGATAACAAAATCATGTTGCCTTTGTAAGTGACTGTTGGCAGCGGCTGGTATTATTATGCTTGCGACTATCAGTGATAAGCCTTATTAAAACACTGGCAACGGTCCATAGAAATGGTTTCGGACTTGGTATACTGTGTTATGCTTATAAGTGTAGAAATCATTTATTGTATGTTGTTTATTATAAAATGGATAAGAAATTATTGGCATATATAGGCATTGATGATGTGTCATAAACTGATTAAGGTTTAGTAAAAGTATCTCTTCTGCTCTGTCATCTGCATGGAGTTTATCTTTTTCTTGAGATGGAGCAAATGATTGAGTCAAGCTTTCTTTATGGTTAACTTTTATGTCTGGAGCTATAAGACTCTCTATTGTGAATGCTCGCTTTGGACGGTGTGGTCCGGTTTCCAGATACCAATTTTCAATTTCATTTTGATTTGATGAAACTAAAGTCGCTTGAGCTTCATCTACTTTGAGAGCGTTGGTTTTTTTGAGATTGTTGTTGTTTTCATTAGACGTTTTATTTATATTCGAAGGCTCATTGATTTGGCCAGCAACGAATTTTCTATAGGCAGTAATTGATGTCAGCTTCGAGTTAAATATATCGTTTTCTAGTTGTTTCACTCGAAATCTTTTTCGTCGCCTCAGCAAGCTCCCGTTTTCAAACATGTTAATTGCTTTAGGATGAAGAGTCCAGTATGAGCCCTTACCGGCTTTGCTTATGTTACGGGGCACTTTTATGAAGCAATCGTTGAAACTTAAATTATGCCGCAATGAGTTCTGCCATTTTTGCATATTATTACGGTAATAGGGAAACTGTTCCATGATAAAGCGATAGATATCACAAAGGGGCAACATTTTTTGCGGTGAATGCATAATTGCCATGGCAGTCAGAGAAATATAAGAATACGGAGGTTTCTGGTCACCATAAGTTACTTTCAATGGACGTGGCATTGCGACGGTGTTTTATTTTTTTGTATCCACTTTATTTTCACAAATAATTAACGATGTTCTCTCCGCGACCTACCCGTTTGAACTGACAAGACTGTGTTCAAAATACAAGTTTTAATGAATGCTGTCTCTCGGACACCACCATACATCTTTGTTGTTGCGTTGCTGTGCGAGTTGGAAAGAAAACCTCATGAAATCAAGTATTATTTGTCTCTTTCGTGAGTTTGCATCGGTGGAATATGACTGCACTCTTGCCATCTCGTTCTACAATGCGAACCAATACGAATTTGAGGTGGGCTTAAGTAAGTGGGTTTCATAAACTGCAATCGCCCAATCGTAACTAATATATAATTCGTCAACAATTCACAAACTTAATCAAACTGAGAAACACAAAACTAATAAGGCAAGCCTTTTTTCTAAGTAAATAAAAATAGTAATTCATTATAATTTAAGCTAATTGAAATAAAAGAATTAATTTCAGTTTTTCAATCGCACATAATATGAATAATATTTGTACTGCATATTTTTCTTTTACATTTAATTTTGTTGATATTCTATTATAAATGTATATTCTTATCAGATCAGATATATATGCATTTTACGAATATATTTCAAAATATACATTTTTATACTCTGTTCCCAAAGGGAAAAAGAGTATATTGGGTTTGCTGTCCGTCCGTCTGTCCGTATGAACGCAATATTTTTCGGGGCTATTAGAGCTAGGGACTTGAAATTTTGAACATATACTCATAAAGTATATGACAAATCGGGAAAAACGTATCTTCTACACTGTTAAAGCTAGAGCACTGAAATTTGACATGTGGGTTATTGTTAATATTCTATGAAGATCGATCAAAAAGTTATATGTATACGGGCGTGGAAAATAGGACCTGAATATATAGTGATTTTTCGAGTTGTGCTATATTTTGAACAGAGACTTGATATTCGACATGTATACTCGGGTTGACATCCCAATATCTATAAGCTATGGTAGATATGTCTACGCCCAGAGGGGCCGTGGATAACCGTTTTAGAGTTAGAAGCTTCAAAATTGGATTGTTCAGATCCTAATGTCCTCCTCTATCGATTTTTCAGCCTCTTTGGGGGCGTGGCATCACGTATTATTTGAGTGTAAGCTACCAAATTTTGCAGTTATGTTAGCCTCGGCTCTTTCTAAGATCTGTCCAAAAATTATGCGGCTACGCCCACTGGCAAATCGGCAAAGAATTTTTTGTGGCCAACTGCATAATTCATGCTTATAATAGCTTAGTAGTAATTGCTAAGATGGCATGAATTTTAACATAAATTTTTAACATAAATATACAAATATTATTGAATTAAAAAAAAAAATTATAAGTTTTCGATTAATAATTAAAAAGTTACCAGCGGGATTTGAACCCAGGTCTTTTGAAAATAACGTAATCGTTAGCTAACCCTAAATAAATGCACAGCTGAGCAGCTGACCAGCTGATCAGCAGCTTGTGACAAAACAAAACAATTCAATCTCAATTCTTGGAATATGTATACACACTTGGTTGTGTAACACGTACAAACATCTCTGTACAGTGTACACATACATACATACATATGTATATGCATGCATAGAAAAATTACCCATGCAGCGTGGAAAATCGGAAAAGCAGTTTCTAGTGCTTAAATGCACAATTCATATGCGTATGTTTATATCTTATTATCAATAAATATAATATAAATATACAAATATAAAAAGTAAATAAAATAATAATAATATTTTTGGAAAAAAGTTTTCTGCGGGATTCGAACCCACGCACCTACATAAGTGCAGCTTGCATAGCACTAACCACCAGCGCCACTGCCATGGTCTGAGCTTTGTTAACTAAAGCCAAATAGGGCACTGCTAGAGCGCCTTTTAACAAATCTGAAGTAACGATCGAAAGATTCCCAATTCAGTCACAATTTATAAAATATTATAGGATGCAAACTTTTGTATGCATGCATAGAAAATCGTTTGTATACTCGTATAGTGTTTACATGTGTAAATCTGTACGTATGTATAGGAAAAACGTTTGTTGCTTGACATGTATGTTTGCTAATTGCCGAAATATTTCGTTTATTTAATGTTTATTAAATAAATAACAAATAAGAAGGCTCTAGTCGAGACGGCTCGACTACGAGATACCCTGAACCCTGCAAAAAAGTGATACTCTTCTTCTTTACGCACTTATGAGCGCGTGCTCTGCTAACTGCGCAGTTGCTGCCGTGGCTTGGGGATGGGTTGGGCTGAACTGGACGCTTATAACTCCATTTCTAGATGGACGATCTTCATTTTCAGAGTAGATTAAGAATATCTAAATGTATCTATGTGCTAAATTGCAAGTCTCTAGTATTTGAAATGAGTTTTATTCAAATGGGAAGCGAAGGGCGCGTGGCATCCAAAATCTAAAAATTACAAAATCTGCATATCTATAATATCTATCTAAATATATAAAGTTTAAGTCTCTAGCTGAAACGGTGTAGAAGTTATGCTCAAACAACCTAAACTATGTAAACGAATTTTTGAAAACAAAACAAACTCGTCCTGCGCAACTAACATACGAGTATTCATGTAAAATTTCAGCTCTCTAGCTTTTGTAGTTTCCGAAATCTCGACGTTCATACAGGACGGACGGACAGACGGACAGAAGGACAGGGCTAGATCAACTTACTTTTTTATGCTGATCAAGAACATATATACATTATGTGGTCTGCGACGTCTCCTTCTGCCTGGTATATACATTTTCACAAAACCATAAAACCCTGAATTCCCATTTTCAATGGCTCCAGAGTATAACAAGTAAGAAGGCTCTAGTCGAGGCGGCTCGACTACGAGATCCCCTGAACCCTGCAAAAAAGTGATACTCTTCTTCTTTACGCACTTATGAGCGCACGCTCTGCTAACCGCGCAGTTGCTGTCGTGGCTTGGAGGCGGGTTGGGCTGAACTTTGGACGCTCATAACTCCATTTCTAGATGGACTATCTTTATGAAATTTTCAAAGTAGATTAAGAGTATCTAAATCTATCTATATGCCAAATTGCAAGTCTCTAGTATTTGAAATGCGTTTTTTTCAAATTGGAGGCGAAGGGGGCGTGGCATTCAAAATCTGTAAATTACATAATTTGCGTATACATAATATCTATCTAAATAAACAAATTTGAAGTCTCTAGCTAAAACAGTGTAGAAGTTATGCCCAAAAAACCTAAAAAATGGAAACGAATTTTCGATTTTTTATCGATAATTTGGAAATGGGATGAGTTATCGAAAAAACAAAATAAACTCGTACTGCGTAGCTAACATACGCATGTTCATGTGCAATTTCTCTCTAGCATTTGTAGTTTCCGAAATCTCGACGTTCATACGGACGGACGGACGGACGGACGGATGGACGGACGGACGGACAGACGGACAGGGCTCAATCAACCTATTTTTTTATGCTGATCAAGAATATATATACTTTATGGGGTCTGCGACTTCTCCTTCTGCCTGTTACATACATTTTCACAAAACCATTATACCCTGAATTCCCATTTTCAATGGGTTCGAACGTCGAGATTTCGGAAACTACAAAAGCTAGAGAGCTGAAATTTCACATGAACATGCGTATGTTAGCTACGCAGTACGAGTTTATTTTGTTTTTTCGATAACTCATCCCATTTCCAAATTATCGATAAAAAATCGAAAATTCGTTTCCATTTTTTAGGTTTTTTGGGCATAACTTCTACATTGTTTTATCTAGAGACTCAAATTTGTTTATTTAGATAGATATTATGTATACGCAAATTATGTAATTTACAGATTTTGAATGCCACGCCCCCTTCGCCTCCAATTTGAAAATTCGTTTCCATTTTTTAGGTTTTTTGGACATAACTTCTACACTGTTTCAGCTAGAGACTTCAAATTTGTTTATTTAGATAGATATTATGGATACGCAGATTATGTAATTTACAGATTTTGGATGCCACGCCTCCTTCGCCCCCAATTTGAAAAATTTCCCCAATTTCAATTACTAGAGACTTGCGATTCGGCACATATATAGATTTAGATACTCCTAATCCACTCTAAAAATTTCATCAAGATCGTCTATCTAGAAATGGAGTTAAAAGCGTCCAAAGTTCAGCCCAACCCACCCCCAAGCCACGACAGCAACTGCGCGGTTAGCAGAGCGCGCAGTCATAAGTGCGTAAAGAAGAAGAGTATCACTTTTTTGCAGGGTTCAGGGGATCTCGTAGTCGAGCCGTCTCGACTAGAGCCTTCTTACTTGTTTACATACTAGAAAACCTATTATTATACCCTGAACCCATTGAAAATGGGAAATCAGGGTATAATGGTTTTGTTAAAAGTATGTAACAGGCAGAAGGAGGCGTGGCAGACCCCATAAAGTATATATATTCTTGATCAGGGTGACGAGAAAAGTTGATATAGCCATGTCCGTCTGTCTGTCCGTCCGTCTGTCCGTCTGTCCGTATGTTTGAACGCGTCGATTTCCGAAGATACAAAAGCTAGAGAGTTCATTCTTTTTGTGTTAGGTCCGTATATTGCACGCGCAGTACGAGTTTGTTTCAGAAATTCGATAACTTGTATATTTGCAAAGTTATCGATAAACGAAATTATCGGGAACCAGTTATAAAATTCTAGCTAATTCATCTTTAGAGTTAGAGTCTCCAAGCCTTCTGCATATATATAGATACTAATTTAATACAATTTCGGTTTTTGTCAGATTTTGGATTCCGGCTCCCAATTCGCCCCACCACCCCCAAATGTGTAAAAAATGCATTTCAAATACTAGAGACATGCAGTTTGGTTTAGCATATAGATATGAATATCATAATCTTAACCTGAACATATCAATATGATTGTCCATCTACAAACAGAATTATTAGTCTATAAAGTTTTCTCATCAAAACCCATGTGGCGCAGCAAGCAAGGCAGCGACACAGTAAGACGCATTGCGGGCGCACATACATACATACATACATACATACATACATATGTATGTACATATGTATATGTGTGCAAGCGTAGATCAGCGTGTGGCTGCAATCGTACATACATACATATGTATGTACATGTATGTATGTACATATTTGTGTACATATTGTGTACATACATACATATGTATATGTACATATTTGTGCATGTTAAGGTAATTGTAAAAGAGTTATGATTTCTAAAAAAAACCTAAAATGTTAAATAGAATATGTAGATCATATGCTGAAACTCGCATTACTTTCCATTGTATATTTTAAAAATTTTAAAACAATTAAAATAAGAATGGAAATGCAAGCAACGTTGAGTAATGCAAATCAATTTTCGTATGCGTGTGCACATACACACAAAAAATCTTGGGTCGTTTTCTATGTTGCTATGCGTGTATATTCTAAGAATCACAATTGTTTTTGAATTGCGTTAGAATTGTCTTTGAATTGTATTTGTATTTTCAGCCACTGCTTTAGTGTTTCTTTCGTATATGGCGAATTTCATTCGTTTTCGCTACTCTGCCGTTCAAGTGAGCTGTGGTGTAGATGGCTAGGCATATGGAACGAATGTGGGTGTCGCAGGTTCTAGTCCCGCCTGAGCCATTCTTATTTTCTTTATATATTATTTATTCTTTTGTATCTGATACCTTTGAAAGTCAGTTGGTAGTTTAACTAATTCTGAATAAGTGCGTTTTTTTTTTTTTTAAAATTTCAAATATTTAATAGCATAAAGAAAGTTTGCCCAAATAACAAAAGCACGTGACATCTGCGGTTTTCCTATATACATACATATGTATGTATGCGTCAGTGTTGCCATCTTTTCGCCAAAAAAACAGGACAGTTGACACCAAAAAAAGGATAAAAAAGGGCCAAAATATTTTTGAAAAGGTAAAAAAAAACGGATAACATTTTTTCTATTTCTAAAGTATAATTTATTTTAATTTTCGTTTATAAGGTATAGCACCTCATGGTATTTTCGTTGCTATATGTATTTTTCGTTGTAGTCCAAACCTAATCCAAAGATAATATATTTAATTGTATGTAATTGTTAACTAGTAAAACCAACCTAATTTCCAAAATAGAATTTAACGTATCAATATGCAGCTATTCCTTAATTTGATTTTAACCAAATTGACTTGGCTGAACACCCTTTCCACCTCAGCATTTGACGACACGGCACGGCAATGACAGCAAAGTGATAACAAATGCACTCAGGTCCGAAAAGTTTTTGTTTCCTGCTGAGTCTGTGTGGTTCTGAACTTCAGTCCAGAAAGATACGATACTTTCTTTATCTCTCCATTCTACAAGTTTTGTATTTAAACTGCACTTGCAGTATTTGCAAAATCCCTCATCAATATTATTGGGAACGCGGCGGATCCATTTTTTTTTTTAATGGGTCGTCTAACCGCGACACCCTAAATTTCAGTTTGTAAATTTCCTTTGAAAATTTTGTTAAACTTTTGAAAACTTTAATGATCGATCGATAAATATATTTTCGATTACAGGACTACAGCGTTTGAAACAGAGATACATCGTAAAATATCTTGCAATAAAGCAATATTAAAGCGATGATATTGATTTACTTGACAAATTTTATAAACAACCTTTAACAATTAAAAAAGGATGAAAAAAGGCCAATACAATATAAAAAAGGCATTTTTTCCGGACAGGGGCTGTTTCTAAATTTTTGCGGCAGTTGTAATTTCAAAAAGGACAGATCTGTCCGGAAAAAGGCCAAGTTGGCAACACTGGTATGCGTACATGTACATTCAAAACTAGCCTAGCATGGTCTAAGAATTTAAACTTGCTAGATGGCGCATTAGCAGTGAACTTATTAATTATGGCTATTGCAGCTTTGAATGGCTTTGATATATTGCTTTTACAATTATGAAGTGTCTGTGTTAATTAAGGTGATGCGTGTTAATCGAAGAACGTCTATTTGTTGGGTCTATTTTTAATGATATTTAATAATATAAAAATTTTCGAATTTCAACTAATATAAGCGCCATCTATTATTATTTTTTTTTGGCAACGCAATGTATATATACATGTACATATGTACATTTTGAACGTTACACGCATACATTCGTATGTATACTTTCTGATTTATCCATATGGGTAATTCTCCAGAAATCAACTTTTTGTCACGTTCGACACTGGTTTTTTGTAATTATCTTGAAAACGGATTAATTTTAGTACTAATCAAGAGCAATAATTTTAACTATTTGTCAAAATAAAGAAGTTTTTTGCCATTTTCAGCACTAAAATTGATGCATTTTCAAGATAATTACAAAAAAAACCAAACCACAGTACAGATTATTATTTTATTTTATTAAAATTGGGTTCAGGGTATTATCTAGTCGAGCACTCTCGACTAGAGTTTTCTTACTTGTTATGTGTTACCACTTGTTTTTATTACTTTAAGGCACAAATTACATTTGGCTGTTCGATTTTTACAAATCCGAGTAATGCGTTTTCACCATTATGAGACAATTGCCAACGCAAATATATCAAAAATATCACAAAAATATTCGATATTTGGGGAAAAAATATTCCGATATAAATATATTTAAAAAAATATATATATATCGATATATCGATATTTTGATATATTTTCAACAACCCTAGTTTTTATATTCATACCGAATCCATATTTTACAAAATTCTGTAGTTCTTACAGGTATATATACTCAAAATTCCACTAAAACTCAGAAATCATTAAAGGAAACGTGTGTGTGTAACGTATAAGTATATATATTATTGAACAGCGCTTAAAAAAAAAAATAAAACCTGTCCGACTATCTGTTCCTCCGTTCGTCCGTATGAACGCAGAGATTTCGTAAACTACAAAAGCTAGAAAGTTTATTAGTTCATTTTATTTTTTCGATAGCTCATCCCATTACCTTATTATCGATCAACAATGGAAAATACGCTTAAAGTCTTATTTCAAATTCTACAGATTTGCAATTTGTCAAATAGACACATTTGAATGATATTATTACGTTCTGAAAGGTTCATGAAAATTGTCATCTAGAAATAAAGTTATAGGCGTCCAAAGACCGACTGCACCCCAAGTCGGTGCATCAACTAAGGAGCTAGAGGAGCACGCGCCTTTGCGTGCGTAAAAAGAAGAAATTCTCGGCGGGGTTCAGATCTCGCAGTCGAGCAGTCTCGTCTAGAGCCCTATTGTTATACCCTGAATCCATTGAAAATAGGAATTCGGGGTTTAATGTTTTTGTGAAAATGTATGTAACAGGCATACCCCATAAAGTATATATGTACATATATTATTGTTCAGCATAAAAAAATAAATTGATATACAAAAGCTACAGAGTTGAAATTTCACATGAACACTCGTATGTAAGTTACGCAGTACAAGTTTTTTTTTCGATAACTCATCCCGTTTCCTTATCGATAGAAAATCGAAAATTCGTTTACTTCTTGTAATTTTAAGATTTTTATTACCACGCCCCTTCTACCTCAATTTGAAAACAAAACAATTAAGAACGTCGCAATTAGGCGCAACTAACTGCGAAATACTCTGTTCCCATAGGTGAATTTTTTTTATTTAATAAACATTAATTTAACGAAACATTTCTTCAATTAGCAAACGTACATGGCAAGCAACAAACGTTTATACACACAATTTTCTATGTATGCATACAAATGGTTGCATGCCAGAATATTCTAAGAATCGTGATTGAATTGTGAATTTTTCGATCGTTACTTTAGTTTTGCCACAAGGCGCTCTAGCAATGCCTTATTTGGTTTTAATTAACAACGCTCAGATCAGGGAAGTGGCGCTGGTGGTAAGCGCTATGCAAGCTATAACTAGATGCGTGGGTCTGAGTCCCGCAGAAAACTTTTTTTTTTTAATTTTTATTTTTTATATTTGTATATTTATTATAAAATGCTTGCTGCCAATTCATAATAATTTATAAACATACGCATTTGAATTGTGCATTTAAGAAAACTAAAACTGCTTTATGCTTTCCGACTTGCCAGGCTGCGTGGCAAGCAGTTTTTCTATGTATGCATACATATATGTACTATGTATGTGTACAGAGATGTTTATATGTGTATACACATCCAAGTGTGTATACATATTCCAAGAATTGCGATTGAATTGTTTTGTTTTGTCACAAGCTGCTGATCAGCTGTGAATTAATTTAGGTTTAGCTAATGATTACATGTTATTTTCAAAAGACCTGGGTTCAAATCCCGCTGGAAACTTTTTATTAATTAATCGAAAACTTATAAATTTTTTTTTTTTTTAAATTAATTAATATTTGTATATTTTTATACTTTGTTCCCAAAGGGAAAAAAGTATATTGGTTTTGTGCAATGTCCGTCTTGCTGTCCGTCCGTCTGTCCGTCTGTCCGTCTGTCCGTCCGTCCGTCTGTCCGTCTGTCCGTATGAACGCAATATTTTTCGGCGCTATTAGAGCTAGAGACTTGAAATTTTAAACATATACTCATATATGCTCCCGAATTATAAAGTGTTAAAATTTTCCCGATCCGCCCACTAGGGGCGTGGCAAATCGGAAAACTCTTCCGCCCATAGTTAAGTTATCATACTAGATGATGAGCTAGAGAGTTGCAATTTGAAATGTATACTCGGGGTGACAACCCAAGTTCAAAAAGCTATGGCGGATATATCTACGCCCATTGGGGGCGTGGCAAATCGGGAAATACGTATCTTCTACACCGTTAAAGCTAGAACGCTGAAATTTTGCATGTGAGTTAATGTTATGATTCTAAGAAGATCGATCAAAAAGTTATATGTCTACGCCCATTGGGGGCGTGGCAAATCGGACCTGAATATATAGTGATTTTTCAAATTGTGCTATATTTTGAACACTATTGACACTAGAGACTTGAAATTTTGCATGTATACTCGGGTTGACAACCCAAGACTAATAAGCTATGGTAGATATATCTACGCCCACAGGGGGCGTGGCAAATCGGCAAAGAAGTTTGTTGTGGCCAACTGCATAATTCATGCATATAATAGCTTAGTAGCAATTGCTAAGATGGCAAAAAGCATTTTAACATAAATATAATAATATTAATTAATTTTAAAAAATAAAATTGATAAGTTTTTGATTAATAAATAAAAAGTTTCCAGCGGGATTCGAACCTAGGTCTTCTGAAAACAACATGTAATCGTTAGCTAAACCTAAATCAATTCACAGCTGATCAGCTGACCAGCTGATCAGCAGCTTGTGACGAAACAAAACAATACAATCGAAATTCTTGCAATATGTATACACTTTTGGATGTGTATACACTTACAAACATCTGTCTACACAAACATATGTACATATATGCATGCATAGAAAAACTGCTTGCCACACAGCATGGCAAATCGGAAAAATTGTTTTAGTTTTTGCTTAAATGCAAAATTCATATGCGTATGTTTATAAATTATCATCAATTGGCAGCAAGCATTTTATAATAAATATACAAATATAAAAAATAAAAAATAAATAATTTTTGAAAAAAAGTTTTCCGCGGGATTCGAACCCACGCACCTAAGTATAGCTTGCATAGTGCTTACCATCAGCGCCACTGCCCTGACCTGCGCTTTGTTAACTAAAACCAAATAAGACATTGCAATGCATTGTTAGAGCGCCTTTTGATAAAACTAAAGTAACGATCGAAAAATTCCCAATTCAGTCACAATTCTTAGAATATTCTGGCATGCAAACTTTTGTATGTATACTTAGAAAATTGTGTATACTCGTATAGTATGTAATCTGTATGTATGTGTAGGAAAAACGTTTGTTGCTTGCCATGTACGTTTTCTAATTGCCGAAATATTTCGTTAATTAAATGTTTATTAAATAAATAAGATGCACCTATGGGAACAAAGTATATCGCAGTTAGTGGCGCCTAACTGCAACGTTCTTACTTGTTATATTTGTTAAAATGCTTTCTGCCATCTTAGCAATTACTCTTGAGCTATTATATGAATGAATTATGCAGTTGGCCACAACAAACTTCTTTGCCGATTTGCCACGCCCCCAGTGGGCGTAGCCGCATAATTTTTGGACAGATCTTAGAAAGAGCCGAGGCTAACATGGCTGCAAAATTTGATTGCTTACATTCCAAAAATGCGAAAATTACAGGGTACTTTTTGATGTGCCACGCCCCAAAGAGGCTGAAAAATTATTTTTGGGTCATCGATAGAGGAGGATATTAGTAACTGAACCATCCAAATTGCAAGCTTCTAGCTCTAAAACTGAAGTAGATATAAACTTTTGCGGTTTGCCACGCCCCCTGTGGGCGTAGATATATCTACCATATCTTATTGACGTTGGGTTGTCAACCCGAGTATACATGCAAAATTTCAAGTCTCTAGTGTTAATAGTGTTCAAAATATAGCACAATATTCAGGTCCGATTTGCCACGCCCCCAATGGGCGTAGATATATAACTTTTTGATCGATCTTCTTAGAATCATAACATTAACTCACATGCAAAATTTCAGCGTTCTGGCTTTAACGGTGTAGAAGATACGTTTTTGCCGATTTGTCACGCCCCCAAAGGGCGTAGATACATATATCCGCCATAGCTTTTTGAGCTTGGGTTGTCACCCCGAGTATACATTCCGAATTGCAACTCTTTAGCTTATCATTTAGTATGATTACTTGCCTATGGGGGCAAGAGTTTTCCGATTTGCCACGCCCCTAGTGGGCGGATCGGGAAAATTTTAACACTTTATAATTCGGGAGCATATATGAGTATATGTTTAAAATTTCAAGTCTCCAGCTCTAAAAGCGCCGAAAAATATTGCGTTCATACGGACAGACGGACGGACAGCAAGACGGACATTGCACAAACCCAATATTCTCTTTTTCCCTTTTTAAGGGAACAGAGTATAAAAAAACTATTTCAAATACTAGTGACTTATGATTTGGCATATAAGCACATTTGATGCTATTATTATATTCTGACAGTTTCATGAAGATCGTCCATCTAGAAATGGAGTGCCCCCAGCCACGGCAGCAACTGCGCGGTTAGTAGAGCAGGCGCTTACACGTGCGTAAAGAAGAAGAGTATCACTTTTTTGCAGGGTTCAGGGTATATCGTAATCGAGCCGTCTCGACTAGAGCCTTCTTACTTGTTTATATTTTTCTGCTTTGAATCGCTTTAAAAGAAATAAATATTTGAAAGCAACAAGCCGCCAATTTATTGAAGGGTAACACACTAATTTCAGAAGTTGAGTTGTATCTCCCCTGAGGATGTATGCCTGTGTATTTGTATGTTTTTAGGTATAAGTGCCAAGCATATTTTAGGTGTCTACCTACTGCTTAAGCCTGCAACATAGCTACCCAGTTGGAACTTGGCTTTATTGTTTGACTGCAAATTTTTTTTATTTATATAGATTGTTCGAAATAAATATTTTTCGAAGCTAACAAATCAGCTTCATACCTACAAATTCAATAGTTTATTAGCTTTCTTGCATATTAATCGTAATAGGGGTTTTCGGGTATATATATATATATTAAACTTTCTTCAATACTTTTTTCCTACAGTCTCTTTAAGTCAGCCTTCGGCACTACATCAAACCATGTGGATCGTTTTAGTGTCGACGAGGTGAGAACGATCACCTCCAATTCGTCCCTACTGCCAACATCATGCACAAAAGTTTTTTTTAAATATTTTAACAACAGTCTCCAATGCATAGGTGCCAGTAAGAAAGCTCTTGTGTGCATATGAATATGGAGTTAATGATATACGCATTAAGATAGTCCAGGTATCTCAATTTTTCCTTTTTCATCTCACATTGAATCGAAATCAAATTAAATTTGGTGGTGCATCTTTGTATATGGCGAAGGCGGAACACATTGTGTATTTTGCGATTTTAACATCCACAAGATGCGGCATCCAGTCTTTTATGGTATGTAAATGTGTATATATCATACGAGTGGATATACTTACATACATATGTATATATAATAAGAAGACTTTCGGACATCAGGCTAACAAACAGACGGCGGACAAACAGCATACAGTGAAATCGCTTCGATGGAAGCCATAATGACTTTAGCTTCATTCTACGAACCGAGAAATGACTACCAATTTGGAAATACCGCATTTGACTTGCGAGACAGAGTGGCGATTGCTTTAGCATGCATATGCACACATATACAAATTTTATTCATACATATGTATATGTATACTTACAAAGAAACCTCAAGCTAAATCTCAAAGTTTGTGTTGTAGCTATTTTTTTTTTTTTTTTTTTTTTTTTTTTCAAAATACATATGTATATATGTATGTATATGTGAGCACAACGCAATCTAATTCTGTTTTCCCATATTTGTTACTGAGATATAAGTATGTACATATATGTATACCGTATTGCTCTAAAACTGTAGAAAATACAGTTTTGCTCGATTATGCTCTCAATAGGTCTAAAGTCCCGGTTACAAATTATATATTCCACTCACAGAGCATCCAGCTTAAATAATAGAGTTTATAATTGAAAATTATGTTATTTGCACATTCCTTGTTTATTTCGTTAACAAACATAGCTAATCAGAAGATTAAGTATAGTTAATGTGGCTTTTGTTTTCTGTGTACATAATAAGTATTGGGACTGATTCAAGGACTAAGAAAAGTTTTGTATGGATGACGATTTGATATATAGCAAATGTATAAATTAAGGACTTCAATCTCAACAAGAAGTTTTCATAAGTACTATCACGAATTGAGTCTACAATTTCCTATAAGGTATTGCATAACACTCATTCACAGTCTAACAACAGTTTAAGTTCTTTCAGAAAGGAGCATGATATTTTTTGTTTGTACCAAAAAGTATATACATATATTCTTGATCAGGCGAAAACTTGAGTCGAAAATCGATAACAATTTCCGTTTCAGATTTATCGATTGAACATTTACCGAGAATTAGTTAAAAATTATATCTCGTTCATCTTTATCGGTAGTTTCCAAGTCTGCATATATATACAGTCACGGAAAAAAGTCAACATACAGCACAAATGTTTCGATATTTCGGATTTTTGCAATAAAAATAAAAAAAAGTTGGTATGCAATTATTTAGAGCTCTTATAGTCATCATTATTTTAGAATAAAAAGTTTATTCAAAATTATGTGTACCAAAGTTACTAGCGAAAAACATAAAATGTTCACGGAAAAAAGTCAACACACAGCGTGGGCATTTTCTTTAATAATTCAAGCAATGAAAGGTAACAAGTAAGAACGTTGCAGTTAGGCGCCACTAACTGCGATATACTTTGTTCCCATAGGTGCATCTTATTTATTTAATAAACATTTAATAAACGAAATATTTCGGCAATTAGAAAACGTACAAGGCAAGCAACAAACGTTTTTCCTACACATACATACAGATTTACACATGTACACACTATACGAGTACACACAATTTTCTAAGTATACATACAAAAGTTTGCATGCCAGAATATTCTAAGAATTGTGACTGAATTGGGAATTTTTCGATCGTTATTTTAGTGTTGTCAAAAGGCGCTCTAGCAATGCATTACAATGTCTTATTTGGTTTTAGTTAACGAAGCACAGGTCAGGGCAGTGGCGCTGGTGGTAAGCACTATGCAAGCTATACTTAGGTGCGTGGGTTCGAATCCCGCAGAAACCTTTTTTTCAAAAATTATTTATTTTTTATTTTTTTTTATATTTGTATATTTATTATAAAATGCTTGCTGCCAATTGATGATAATTTATAAACATACGCATATGAATTTTGCATTTAAGCAAAAACTAAAACAATTTTCCGATTTGCCACGCTGTGTGGCAAGCAGTTTTTCTATGCATGCATATACAATTTATGTGTAAGTGTATACACATCCAAAAGTGTATACATATTGCAAGAATTGCGATTGTATTGTTTTGTTTCGTCACAAGCTGCTGATCAGCTGGTCAGCTGATCAGCTGTGAATTACTTAGGTTTAGCTAACGATTACATGTTGTTTTCAAAAGACCTAGGTTCGAATCCCGGTGGAAACTTTTTATTTATTAATCAAAAACTTATCAATTTTATTTTTTAAAATTAATTAATATTATTATATTTATGTTAAAATGCTTTTTGCCATCTTAGCAATTACTACTAAGCTATTATATGCATGAATTATGCAGTTGGCCACAACAAACTTCTTTGCCGATTTGCCACGCCTCCAGTGGGCGTAGACGCATAATTTTTTGCCAGTTCTTAGAAAAGGCCGAGGCTAACATGACTGCAAAATTTGGTTGCTTACATTCCAAAAATGCGAAAATTACAGGGTATTTTTCGATATGCCACGCCCCCAAAGAGGCTGAAAAATTATTTTTGGGGCATCGATAGAGGAGAACATTAGTAACTCAACCATCCAACTTTCAAGCTTCTAGCTCTAAAACTGTAGGAGATATAAACTTTTGCGGTTTGCCACGCCCCCTGTGGGCGTAGATATATCTACCATAGCTTATTAGTCTTGGGTTGTCAACCCGAGTATACATGCAAAATTTCAAGTCTCTAGTGTCAATAGTGTTCAAAATATAGCACAATTTGAAAAATCACTATATATTCAGGTCCGATTTGCCACGCCCCCAATGGGCGTAGACATATAACTTTTTGATCGATCTTCTTAGAATCATAACATTAACTCACATGCAAAATTTCAGCGTTCTAGCTTTAACGGTGTAGAAGATACGTATTTCCCGATTTGCCACGCCCCCAATGGGCGTAGATATATCCGCCATAGCTTTTTGAACTTGGGTTGTCACCCCGAGTATACATTTCAAATTGCAACTCTCTAGCTCATCATCTAGTATGATAACTTAACTATGGGCGGAAGAGTTTTCCGATTTGCCACGCCCCTAGTGGGCGGATCGGGAAAATTTTTACACTTTATAATTCGGGAGCATATATGAGTATATGTTTAAAATTTCAAGTCTCTAGCTCTAATAGCGCCGAAAAATATTGCGTTCATACGGACAGACGGACAGACGGACAGACGGACAGACGGACGGACAGCAAGACGGACATTGCACAAAACCAATATACTTTTTTCCCTTTGGGAACAAAGTATAAAAAATGGGAAATCCCCGACTATTTAGAGGGCTAGCTTCATTGCGTTATCAAGTGTGTGTAGTAAGTTAACAGAAGTATTGTTAATACTCTTTTAATAAAAAAATAAATAAATAAGAAAAATGGAAAAAAAGAAGGAAATACAGTCTTCTGTTCGCAATTTAATTATCAGCCTTCGAAATGATAAAAATCATATGGTGAAATCGCGGAGATAGTTAAATTAAGTCGTTCAACAACAACAACAACAATTCCACAGCAAATAAAAAGAGTTCAGGAAGGCCACAGAAGCTATCAAGTCGGGACGAGAGAAGCATCCTCACAGAAGTGAAGAAAACCCGAAAATAAGTGCACCAAAATTGGCGGAACACATCGAGAAATGTTCAGGAGTCATTGTGCATCCAAAAACAATTGCCAATTATCTGCACAAGGATGCTTTCAAAAGCCGAGTTCCACGTAAGAAACCTTTAGTTTCCGGAAAGAATCGAATTTTGCGCTTGGAGTTTGCCAAAGCTTACCTATTTAAAGGGGAGAACTTTTGGAAAAGGATTTTATTTACGGATGAGAGTAAATATAATATTTTTGGAAGCGATGGCCGTTGCAGAGTTTGGCGAAAAACAAACAACGCTCTTGACCCGAAAAACATTATACCCACGGTCAAGCATGGAGGCGGTAGTGTAATGGTTTGGGGTGCTATGGCGTCATCTGGAGTCGGTCATCTGGTATTTGTGGAAGGCAATATGGATCGCTTTCAATATAAAATAAATAAGAACGTTGCAGTTAAGCGCAACTAACTGCGAAATACTTTGTTCCCATATGTACATCTTATTTATTTAACAAACATTTAATTAACGCAATATTTCGACAATTAGCAAACGTACATGGCAAGAATGCATACAAATGGTTGCATGCCAGAATATTCTAAGAATCGTGATTGAATTGTGAATTTTTCGATCGTTACTTTAGTTTTGCCACAAGGCGCTCTAGCAATGCCTTATTTGGTTTTAGTTAACAAGGCTCAGATCAGGGCTATGCAAGCTATAATTAGGTGCGTGGGTTCGAATCCCGTAGAAAACATTTTTTCAAAAATTATTAATTTTTCATTTTTTTTTTGTATATTTATTATAAAATGCTTGCTGCCAATTGATATTGCCAATTTTGCATTTAAGCAAAAACTAAAACAACTTTTCCGATTTGCCACGCTGCGTGGCAAGCAGTTTTTCTATGCATGCATATATGTATGTATGTATGTGTACACAGATGTTTGTACGTGTATACACATCCAAATGTGTATACATATTGCAAGAATTGCGATTGTATTGTACTTTGTCACAAGCTGCTGATCAGCTGTGAATTTATTTAGGTTTAGCTAACGATTACATGTTATTTTCAAAAGACCTGGGTTCGAATCCCGCTGGAAACTTTTTATTAATTAATCGAAAACTTATAAATTTTATTTTTTAAATTCATTAATATTTTTATATTTATGTTAAAATGCTTTCTGCCATCTTAGCAATTACTACTAAGCTATCATATGCATGAATTATGCAGTTGGCCACAAAAAATTCGTTGCCGATTAGCCACGCCCCCAGTGGGCGTAGACGCATAACTTTCTGCCAGTTCTTAGAAAGGGCCGAGGCTAACATGCCTGCAAAATTTGATTGCTTACATTCCAAAAATGCGTAAATTACAGGGTATTTTCGATATGCCACGCCCCCAAAGAGGCTGAAAAAGCATTTTTGGGTGATCGATAGAGGAGGACATTAGTAACTCAACCATCCAATTTTCAAGCTTCTAGCTCTAAAGCTGTACTTAAACTTATTGTCAACCCGAGTATACATGCAAAATTTCAAGTCTCTAGTGTTCAAAATATAGCACAATTTGAATAATCACGATATATTCAAGTCCGATTTGCCACGCCCCCAGTGGGCGTAGACATATAACTTTTTGATCGATCTTCATAGATTCATAAAATTAACTCACATGCCAAATTTCAGTGTTCTATCTTTAACGGTGTAGAAGATACGTTTTTACCGATTTGTCACGCCCCCAATGTGCGTAAATATATCCGCCATAGCTTTTTGTACTTGGGTGGTCACCGAGTATATACATCCAAATTGCAACTCTCTAGCTCATCATCTAGTATGATAACTTGCCTATGGGCACAAGAGTTTTCCGATTTGCCACGCCCCTAGTGGGCGGATAGAGAAAATTTTTACACTTTATAATTCGGGAGCATATATGAGTATATGTTTAAAATTTCAAGTCTCTAGCTCTAAAAGCGCCGAAAAATATTGCGTTCATACGGACAGACGGACGGACGGATAGACGGACAGCAAGACGGACATTACACAAACCCAATATACTTTTTTCCCTTTGGGAGCAAAGTATAAAAAGATATTAGAAGAATATTTGAAAGCATCGGTGGACAATTTGAGTTTGGGAAACAGCTGGATCTTCCAACAGGACAAAGATCCAAATCATACCGCACATGTTGTGCGTGATTGGTTGCAAGGCAACTCAATTCACCACTCCAATCGAACATCTTTGGGACATTTTAGAAAGATTGGTACGGAAAGAGAATATTAGCAGCCAGGAAAGTCTCAAAACCGCCCTGATTCCGCCCACAACTACCGAAAATTTGGTAGCATCGATGCCCCGGCGACTACAGGCTGTAATAAAAAAAAAAATCTTTTTTATAAATTTTTTCAAAATTAATTTTTTTGTTTATATATGTATAATATATGTATAAGACCTGACGGCTTTGAATAGGGTTTATTGGTTTTATTGGTTAGTAAAATATTATAAATTACCAAATCAAATAATCCGAAAATTGCAAACTTATGACTTGTAATGGTGTAATAAATCAATTGACAGCATTCCGATGTTACTTTTGAAAGGGTCGTCATGACGGGGTAGCTTTTCTACGCTGCTAAGAAAATTATTGCTCAATATACATAAGTACAATTAGGGGTGGATGCTGATAAATTTAGCTACTGAATAAGCTCTACAATACTGCCCATTGTTACTTTTGGAGAAACACAAGCTTTTAAAAATACAATACACTTTAACGGACAACATCAAGAGTTAATGAGCCGCAATAGGTCTAAGCAATTTGTTACTTAGTATTCGCATTACCTTGAATAATTCAAAACCACAAGTGTCACGTGTTCACTTTATTGTGGTTATTAGAGCATTACTTGCACATATGTTACGAAGTGGTAAGTACCTTTATTAAAGGGAGATATATTAACATTATTAAATAAGATTGCAATAAAAAATACAAATACGAAAATTCTAAGAGTTATTGATCGGATATACTGCCCAGAACTACTACTAAAAAAATCAGAAATTTAAAAATATAAAAATATCTATCTTAATATATAGAGTTAAAATCTCGAGCTCAAACGGTGTAAAAGTTATGCTCGAAAAACGTAAAAAAAATGGAAACCCATTTTCAATGGATTCAGGATATAAAAACAAAATAAACTGTGCTGATAAAAAATATATTATTTTTCTTATGAGTTCAGGGTATAAAATATAAACTAATTTACACTAAGAACTATATAAAGGTCACATCCAAGTTTTAGCTTTATCATTATTATTCGAAATTTCAACTTGCGGTTTCAATTGCGGTTTAAGTGTATAAGAATCATAAAGTCATAAGGGTAGACGTACATAGTGACGGACACACAGAGAGACAGACGTACTTATGGACAGCATACCCGAGATAAAAACCAATACACTCCTTTTATATCGTGAATGAGTATCAAAAGAAACATCGCTTGACGGGGGGTCAAAGTAGACGGTGAGCTAAGATCTTTCATCTTACCGCTAATATCCTATTCCAACTGGTTATAATGGTTATGGATGAATTTATAGTCTGTATGCCAAAACAAATACAATTAAATAATGAAGCGTTAAAAACTGAATTAATTTGTGTGCGGTATGTTTCATCATTATTTATCTAAATTAGGTTTGAACGCCGACAAAACGATTTAAGAAGATTTTTTAGATTGCTATGTATAGACATACCTGTGTCTATGAATAGCAGGTATCGCTATACATAAGCAAGAAAATATTTTATGCAGCTTAGCACAAACAACAACAAACTAGAAATTGGGACCTGACTTTATCTTTTTAGTGAGTTGTGTGTGTTTTTTTATCTTTTACCAAAATACTACAGTAATTGTTTAACTCAACTGTATACATGTACTATTTTTACTGTTATACATAATATTCATATGTATACCCTAAACCAATTGAAAATAGGAATTCAGTGTATAATGGTTTTATAAAACTGTATGTAACAGGTAGAAGGAGACGTTGCAGACATCATAAAGTTACATACTTACTTTATGATGTCTGCAACGTCTCCTTCTACCTATATATTCTTGATCAACGTGAAACAAGTGAGAACGTTGCAGTTAGGCGCAACTAACTGCGAGAGACTCAGTTCCCGTATGTGTCGTTTATTTATTTAATAAAACGAAATACTTCGGCAATCACCAAACATGGAAAGCAACAAACGATTTTCTATGCTTACATACAAAAGGCTGCGTGCTACAGTATTATAAGAATTGCGATTGAATTGTGAGTTTGTAGCAGTGAACTTATTTAGGTTTAGCTAACGATTACATGTTATTAAACCCTGAACCCATAAAATGGGAATTCAGGGTATAATGGTTTGTGAAAATGTATGTAACAGGCAGAAGGAGACGTCGCAGACCCCATAAAGTATATATATTCTTGATCAGCATCGAAAAATAAGTTGATTTAGCCCTGTCCGTCCGTCCATCCGTCGAAATTTCGGAAACTACAGAAGCTAGAGAGCTGAAATTTTTCGTATGTTAGCTACGCAGTACGAGTTTGTTTTGTTTTTTCGATAACTCATCACATTTCCAAATTATCGATAAAAAATCGAAAATTCGTTTACATTTCTTTGGTTTTTTGGGCGTAACTTCTACACCGTTTTAGCTAGAGACTATAAAATAATATATTTAGATAGATATTATTAATACGCAGATTGTGTAAGTTTCAGATTTTGGATGCCACGCCCCCTTCGCCCTCAATTTGAAAAAAAAAACTCATTTCAAATACTAGAGACTTGCAATTTGGCAAATAGGTACATTTAGATGATCTTAATATATTCCGAAAGTTTCATGAAGATCGTCCTTCTAGAAATGGAGTTATAAGCGTTCAAAGTTCAGCCCAGCCCACACCCAAGCCACGGCAGCATGTGCGCAGTTAGCAGAGCGCGCGCTCATAAGTGCGTAAATAAGAAGAGTATCACTTTTTGGCAGGATTCAGGGGATCTCGTAGTCGAGCCGTCTCGACTAGAGCCTTCTTACTTGTTTTAAAATGACCTGGGTTCGAATCCCGCTGGAAACTTCTTGTTTATTATTTTTTTTAATTCATTAATCTTTTTATATTTATGTTAAAATGTTTTCTGCCATCTTAGCAATTACTAAAAACATACATATAACTATACAGACATATAACTTTCTGATCGATCTTCATAGAACCATTACATTAACTCATACGCCAAACTTCAGCGTTGTAGCTTTAAAGGTGTAGAAAATACGTTTTCCCGATTACATGAGTATATGTTCCAAATTTCAAGTCTCTAACTCTAATAGCGCCGAAACATATTGCGTTCCTACGGACAGGCGGACGGACGGACAGGCGGGCGGATGGACAGCAAGACGGATATTGCACAAACTAATAGACTCTTGTTCTCTTTGGGAACAGATTCTAAAAATAAGTTGATATAGCCCGTATGAGCGCAGAGATTTCGTAAACCACAAAAGCTAGCGAGCTGAAATTTCTCGATCGATAACTCATCCCAATTCCATATTAACGAAAAGAAATCGAAAATTCGTTTACTCTTTCTTCGTTTTTGAGCTATACACTTCAAATTTCTATATTTAGATATTAATTATCGATACGAAGATTTAGAATGTGGATGACACACTCCTTTCGTCACAAATTTGAAACAAAAATTTTATTATTTAGAAAAAGAGTTATAAGCATCCAAAGTATAGCCCAATCCGCCCCAATCCACGACAGCAAATACGCAGTTAGCAAAGAGCGCGCTTATACGTGCGTCTAGTAGTCGAGCAGTATCGACTAGAGCCTTCTTCTGTCAGCTCTAAAACATATCTGGATAAATTTGTTGACGATTCAATTATGTATTGTTTTTAATAAATAAATATAAAACTTAGCTTGCGAAAACTCAAACAGTTCAATTCTATAATGTTTAACTGTTAAGCTAACATAATTGTATTTATGACCATATTATTATATATGTATACATACATGATACATAATATGGACGGATTAAAAATTATTAAAGTCTTTTATCCTCTATGGCTTAGACGAGTTTCCAATAATTTACATTTTGACACACATTCACGAAATAAGTATTTCGATTTTAGACGATGTCTGTCTGCTATTGCTATCGCTATGATAAAAGTTTAACATTTGCCATACGTACTCATGCCTACTCTCTAATAAATGTCTAAAGTGCATCCGCTGAGACTTCGAGTTCTGGCAAAATGGGAAATAATATTTATGGTATAACAGAAACCCTGATGTTTATAATGCCAGGGAGTTGAAATTGAAAACTCAAGTTTAAGAAAAGAAATCAATATATCTACGTCAGCTGGGGGATCGCAGCGTTTTGGGTGATTGCGATGATTTCACTTTCTTAAACTCACAATGACTTTCACCTAATCGACCGATTAATGAGAATACTGGGTTCAGTAGTAGATAAATATTACGTCTGATAATGCTCGGAGCTTTTTTGCAGAGACAATTCACTAGCTTATTATACCCTGAACCCATTGAAAATGGGAATTCAGGGTATAATGGTTTTGTGAAAATGTATGTAACAGGCAGAAGGAGAAGTCGCAGACCCCACATGGTATATATATATTGTTGATCAGCAGAAAAAGTAAGTTGATTGAGGCGTCTGTCCGTCTGTATGAACGTCGAGATTTCGGAAAATACAAAAGCTAGAGAGCTGAATTTTTACAGGAATACTCGTATGTTAGTTACGCAGTTAGATTTTTTTTTCCTTTCCATTTTTTACGTTTTTTGGACTGAACTTCTACACCGTTCGAGCTAGAGACTTCAAATGTATATACATATGTATATAGATATTATGCATACGCAGATTTTGTAATTTTCAGAGAGGAGTATCACTTTTTTTTAAGGTTCAGGGTATCTCGTAGTCGAGCCGTCTCGACTACAGCCTTCTTACTTGTTTACATTATATTTTATTTGTTCACTCTTTCTTAAAAATACAGATTTTTGTTGTGAATGTTAGCTTACAATAATTTAAGAGTTTAAACTAAGAACTAGGCTTACTTAGATATTTATTTATAAACATGACAAATGGCATAACGAAAAGAGAAAATAATTATGACTTATAGTTTGTTTATGGTACGGTTAGTTTAGAGCGTTGAATATGTTCTTTGTAGTGCGATGGTGTAGATGAACATACATAATTAGATCGAGGAGGTAATAACATATTTCGGCTGTCTTGAAAAGAAAAAGCAGATGAACGGCCACGCGAAGTCTTCCCTTTTCCAACATCAACAAATTGGGCGGTGTACAAGCAAAGCTGAAAACAAAGTGAAATAAAGGAAGAAATGAAGAACATTGAAAATTCAATGATCGAAGATTTGATTCTCTTGCATACAACATTTTAGTTAATATTTCTCAGCAAATTAGAAATTATATTAAATTGTGCATAAATTTATGGATAACCAGTTTTCATATTTAGTAACACATATATCTCACCTTTAATGTATGTGTGTTCAAACTTAAATCTATTAAATATATATTATTCTGATAGTTGGAGGCATGTTTTTGAGATCACGAAAGAGTATTAAAGTTAAGCATTTATACAAGAAGTGCTTCCAAAGAAGCATCGAGCAGCTCTCTGAGTGGCGACGGAATGTCTTTCGGTTAAAGCAATTTGGTGAATAAGGCTGGTTATCGTTGATGGCTGCTTGGGTTCATCCGATCAAGTAACTCATTGCTTCGCTAAGGTGTTGGGTTCAGCTATAAAAGTCAATTATTGTGGAGATATTATTCATGGAACGTTTGCGTTTCCTTTGCATCCGTAGTTTTTTCATTCCTAATCAACATCAAGGCTGGTAGCAAGATAAACACTTAAAACGGTTCTTATAGTTATCAATTAATAATTAAATGCAAACCCTTAACCTTATGAATGTGTATCTGTATTTTACTCAATGCATGTACAGATATTGACAAAAAAAAAAAAAAAAAAAAAAAACAACGAGATATAAGCTGATAATACCTATTATCTGATATAATCTATTTGCAAGGAGTCAACCTGCAATATTCTACTCTGTTTGAGATATGCAGTCATTTTTTACTAAGCCCCAAAAAATGCGTGTGTCTGAGTAACAAATGCAGTATATATATCTTGGAGAATCAATAGGGAAATACAAATTTACTTGAGTAACTTATACTTCAGGTACATACAGTTTTTTAATTCTCCCACCATATATTTAAATTGGTCTGTAAAAAATTGGAACAGTAGCTAAAATTTTAAGTTTTGAGGACCAATCTCTGAATCTGCAAAATAGAACATTTTACACGATTACTTAATGTACTAAATATTTTGCCCTATTATACACGTTCATGAAGTGAAAGGACTATATAAGTTTTGGGTAATGTCCGTTTTTATACCCTGAGCCCATTGAAAATGGGAATTCAGAGTATAATGGTTTTGTGAAAATGTATGTAACAGGCATAATGAGACGTCGCAGACCCCATAAAGTATAAATATATTCTTGATCAGCATAAAAAAAATAAGTTGATCTAGCCCTGTCCGTCTGTCCGTCTGTCCGTATGAACTTCGAGATTTCGGAAACTACAAAAGCTAGAGAGCTGAAATTTCGCATGAACACTCGTATGTTAGTTACGCAGTACGAGTTTATTTTGTTTTTTCGATAACTCATCCCATTTCCAAGTTATCTATAAGTAAGAAGGCTCTAGTCGAGACGGCTCGACTAAAAGATACGCTGAACCCTGAAAAAAAAAAGTGATACGCTAACCGCGCAGTTGCTGCCGTGGCTTGGGGGTGGGTTGGGCTGAACTTTGGACGCGTATAACTCCATTTCTAGATGAACGATCCTTTTCAGAGTAGATTAAGAGTATCTTAATGTATCTATTTGCCAAATTGCATGTCTCTAGTATTTGAAATGCTTTTTATTTTCAAATTGGAGGCGAAGGAGGCGTGGCACCCAAAATCTTAAAATCACAAAATCGGCGTATTCATAATATCTAACTAAATTTATAAAGTTGAAAGCTCTAGCTAAAACGGTGTAGAAGTTGTGCCAAAAAAAAACATTTAAAAAAATATAAACGAATTTTCGAATCGATAATTTGGAAATAGGATGAGTTATCGAAAAAAAAAAAATAATAATAAACTTGTACTTGAAATTTCAGTTCTCTAGCTTTTGTAGTTTCCGAAATCTCGACGTTCATACGGACGGACGGACGGGCGGACAGACGGACAGGGCTCAATCAACTTATTTTTTCTGCTGATCAAGAATATATATACTTTGTGGGGTCTGCGACGTCTCCTTCTGCCTGTTACATGCATTTTCACATATTACATACAGTAAGTCTGCCCGTCCGTCCGTATGAACGTAGAGATTTCGGAAAATACAAAGAGCTGAATATTTTACATGAATGCTCGTATGTTAGTTACACAGTACGAGTTTACGTCGGGGTTTTTGATAACTCATCCCATTTCCTAATTGTTGATAAAAATCGAATATTCGTTTAGATTTTTCGTTTTTTAAGCATATACACACAACTAGAGACTTCGAAATCGTATATTTAGATGGATACTCTTCGCCTCCACTTTGAAAAAAAAAAAAAAAAAAATAATTTTAAATACTAGAGACTTGCAATTTAGCACATGGATGCGCGGTTAGCAGAAGAGTATAATTTTTTTGTTTTTTGCAGGGTTCAGGGTATGGTTTTGTTAAAAGTGTGTGACTGGCAGAAGGAGGCGTGGCAGACCCCATAAAGTATATATATTCTTGATCAGGGTTATGAGAAAAGTTAATATAATCATGTCCGTCTGTCCGTATGTTTGAACGCGTCGATTTTTGAAGATATAAGAGCTAGAGAGTTCATTCATTTTGTGTTAGGTCCGTATATTGCACGCGCAGTACGAGTTCGTTTCAGAAACTTTTATATTTTCAGAGTTATCGATTAAACACTTTATCGGGAATCAGTTATAAAATTATATCTCGTTCATCTTTAGAGTTAGAGTCTCCACATCTTCTGCATATATGTATATAGATACTAATTTATTACAATTTCTGTTTTTGTCAGATTTTGAATTCCGGTCCCCAATCATCCCCATACCCCCAAATGTGTTAAAAATGTATATCAAATACTAAAGACATACAGTTTGGTTTGGCAGATAGATATTGATGTCATGATCATGTCCATCTAGAAACAGAAGTATTAATCAAAGAAGTTATGGCAGCAAAACCAACGCGGCCCAGCAACAGAGGCAGCGAGAGAGCAAACCGCCTGCAATGCTTATACACATACAAGCGTACAAGCGTAGATCAGCGTCTGTGTTTGCTTGTGGAGAATCGAAATGAAGCATTCTTGGAATATGATTCGTTCGAAGAAGGGCTCAGGGAATTTCGTAGTCGAGCAGTCTCGACTACAGCTTTCTTACTTGTTTTTTTTTTTTATCCGTGTATATTACGCGCAGATCGAGTTGGTTTATTAAAATGAACAGCTATGGTGATACGTTTAAAAAACGACTGCAAACGAAATTCTGTAGGTGTCGGACTGGAACCTCCTCCCCAATACATTATTAAAGTAGTATATTCTTAAAAAGATGATTGAAAATGCGAATTTTATTTTAAACAACTATTTCTCTTCAACATTTTCTTTGCATATTTATTATTTCAAGGTTGCCAAGCTAATTAAAGGGTCTACGTTTACATAGAGCGTATGATAATGTAGTGTGAATATTACTGGACATGACAATATGTATAATAATAAATTATGAAAATAATTTATCTACCTATTTATATACAGTTATTAATGGCTATATAAACTTTAATTTTCTAAAACAGAGAAAGAACACTCCTAGGAATGGAAATGAAAACGATTTTACATATACATTTACTCTAAATATAATTCATCTTTCTCTTCTCTGATTTTATGATTCCTTATTCGGAATATGAGTTTATACTTTATCCATAAATCTAGTATGTATGTAATTTGTATTATTAAAGGAACTATGATTATTTACATCAACAGCATGGTTTCTCAGATTTTGCTTTCTTATGTTGACTTATCCTATAAAATAACTTTTATATCGTTCGCATACCGGCGCTTATTCTATTTTGAGCTTCCGATCCCCGGTATAATTGCGGTGGTGGTATCATTGAAAAATTGTTGCAATAACTACTGCTAAGACTTCCAATAGGTGCTGACATCATCAATAGCGGATGAGCCATAGCCAAATCATAAGTCATTGAGGGAACCCCTGACGGCTGGATGCTGCTGGAATTTATGCCAGTCACATTGACACCAGCAGCATAATGAAGAAATGGTAAATGGGCAGAAGCTGTTATCGTATGTAGAGGAGGTAGTGGGCGTTGGCGTTGATCTTCAGTACGCACAGAGATAGTTGTTGGCGCACATTCAGCGGATGATCTTCGTGGGTAATCAGCTACTTTACTGTAATTTTCGCATTCTACCACATCTATATCAGCGCGATCGTCGTCATCTTCCTCCTCCTCGGATATTTGCTCTGGCTTATCGGGGGTGATTAGGCTTTCTATTGTAAAAGATCGTTTCGGTCGATAACTATTGATGCCGTCAAAATCCAGATTTGTTGAGGAACGTGGATTCCGCAGTGTTACTTCGGTCGAATCGGTATTTTCGTTCCCAGTTAATAAACTATGTCTGCATTGTGGTAGCGAGGCACTATGCCCATGAGGTAGTGAGCAATGTTGTACCATAGTTGATGATAAACTAATTGGAGACTGTACCAAGCCTGGGGTAGACTCCAAATTCATAGCTGTGCTGCTCATGTCCAACGTCGGCATTTGTGATATACTGCTTCCGGATCGGGCGGTAAAGAAAAATCGATTGATATTAGCCAGTGCAGTCAATTCTTCATTGAGTAAATTTTTATCACTCTTATGCAGCTTAAAACGTTTTCTTCGTCGCAACAAACTGCCGTTTTCAAACATATCAAAAGCTTGAGGGTGTAGAGCCCAATATGCGCCCTTTCCAGGTCTGTCTGGTAGTCGCGGGACTTTGATGAAGCAATCGTTGAAACTTAAATTGTGCCTCAGCGAGTTTTGCCAGCGTTGGGTATTTTTTCGATAGTATGGAAACCTGTCGGTTATAAATTTATATATATCGCTTAAGGGAAGCATTTTTTCCGGTGAGCTCCAAATAGCCATTGCTGTCAGCGAAATGTATGAATACGGAGGCTTTTGATCACCGTAGGACTCGCGTGAAGGCCTTGGCATTATTTTAATGCTGTCAATTTTTCGCTATTAACCAAATATACTCATGAAGTCCCGTATTAGATTTGTTTTCGATTTTAGAGACATTCATTTGGTGATGCGCTCCATTTTTTAGTTTAGTTGATTTTTAACCGGTAAACACAAAATACTTGTATTGAAGTATAAATTAAGACCATTACCTTAGGTGCGTAATATGTGTAACTAAATAGTCCGTTTTCACGACGGCAGAAACAGTACGCGGCCTCGCGTTAATAATCGTCTAAAAAATACTACGCTTCCGATAAGCTTCAACAAAAGCACAACAACACAGAATGTAAAAGCGCTCTCCAAGGTTTGAGCGGCCTGGCGAATTACCATCTAAAGCTGAATACGAATACGTGAGCCGCAGTGGCAACTTTGCAGTGAGGTTGAAGTGAAGATAACGACAGACCCGAAGCAAAACAAACGAAGAACCCGACTCACATAAAACAAAATCACTCTTACAGCATACTAACAGACGGCGTGTCGGTTATTGTACTAAGTGAGCAATGCAGTACAACCAACCACAGTGAGCAATGCAATCAAAATATAATCACTCACATCATTGCCCCCGTGCTCTCTCCCAATCACCGCCATGCCAATGTATCATCCCTCTGAAACGGCAAAACTTCAAAGAGAGAGCCGAGAAAAAGAGTCAGAGATTTACTAAACGAACCAAACCAGTTTGGCCAGACCACACTACGCCAATACTATGGCAAACAAGACGATATATAGTAGGGGGGAGTGTCTACAGACATGGCTTAGCGACTACAATAAACGACTACACACAACAAAAAAGACCAGCCGCCCGGCAGCTGACGACCCAATATGAGCGCGAGGTGTTGAAAAAGAAAATTACATCCACTTTAGCGATTTACTGATTTTACGTTTTCATAATCTTGTTAGTTAATTTGGCTGGTTTGCATTTATTAGTTTAAAAATTCTTCCAGTGCACTTAAGCTATATCGTCCACATTTTTGGACTACATTCCTACGTATTTATGTACATATGTACATATGTACATTTACATGTATAAAAACCCCATATTATTTAGCTAAACGTACATATGTACATACAATTACGCACAATTTGTTTGAATCCCCTGTTGTGCGAGTAATAGTAATCAATAAAGTCGCAGCATTTCACCTTATCACATAACATATTAAAAGTATTGATGTATGCAAATAAATATAATTTTTTACGGCAATTCATATCTTCATTTTTTTTTTTTTTAAATACAAACATATTCAATTTCTTGTTAATTTGAGTGTAAGTAGAGATAACAAGGTACTCATAAAAAAAAAAAAAAAAAAAAAAAAAAAAAAAAAAAAAAAAAAAAAAAACATGACTACTGGACCCAAGAGTCAAAGAGTATAACAAAAGTGAGAGAGCGAGTGCTGTTTGTCTATAAATGCTCTCAAACTGAGAGTGAAAGAAATAGACAGAGAGAGACACTGACAGAAAGAGATGAATAAAGCTGTTGTACACGAGCAGCACTTGGGAATTTTTATATAAATTAAAAGAGGATAGCAATAGGTTGTCCAATATTTAAGCATTTGCCTTGCTGGCTTCCTATTTGCTCAAAATAACTGCGTTCGTTGATTGGTCCGTATTTATTTTATCAGTGGGACGGGATATATTAAATAGCAATACAAATTAATTTGATAACTTTAAATTTAGAAATGAATCGGTATTAAAATTGTTTATTATATTTTATCAAAATAGTAAACGAATAACAAAATAAATAAATGAAACGAAATATAATACAATATTACCTAAAAATATTAGTTTACTATTAATAGTATCTTAATTATTTAACGTTTAACTTTTTTTTTATTTTATTTTTTTATGTGCATTAGTCTTTATCCTCTTGATTAGCTATGAATCCATATTAATAATTTATCTAATTATTGTATTCTTTAAACACTTTTTAGATTAACTAATTTGCCAACTGGTCTCTTTATTTATTAAATTATATGACGTCTCTGAATGTATCTATGCAAGACCAAATATGTTGACAACGTCGTAAGTAGTCGGATATTCGAAAATTAATGTATTCCTTGAATATCTTTAATTTAGATATAACCGATATAAGATGGATGATATTTAACAAAACTTTATTGCCAACAAACTGAGTTTACTTATAAGAAAATATATATATTTTTAAATATTGAATCATTGCAAGTAGACTGGTAATAATAGTTAGGTAAAACAAGTGGTCAAGAACTATTAAAAGTGAAAGGATCGCAATTAAGATCAACCTCATATTTTCGATTTTTAACTAATATACTATATATTATATTCTTAATCAGTACGACGTTGTATAACCATGTAAGTATGCTTCTCCCTTCGCATGAAGGAAGAGATTTCGTACAGCTAGAGATACATATATACTCGTATGTTACATAAGCAGTAAGAGTTATTGCAGTGACTTAAGGTACAATTGGGGTATACTTTGGGCGCTTAAAAATCTATTTCTAAATGACCGATAATCTTCAACTTTCTAACGTAATAATAGCATTCAAAATGTGTCTTTTTGCCTAATTGCCAAAGTCTCTAGTATTTGAAATTCGAAAGGGCGGAGTGTGCGTGGTATCCAAAAGCGGAAAATTACAAAATCTCCGTATCATATACATGTATATAAAATTTGAAGAGTCTAGATCAATCAGAGTTCAATCTACACGTAAAAAACGAAGAAAAAAAATTAAACAAAATTTTCGATTTTTATCGATAAGGAAATGGGATGAGTAAAGAGTAAATTGATATAGGCACTTACTTCGTATGCAGCACACAAGTATTCTATTTCTCTAGCGTTTGTAGTCTCTCGGCGTTCATACGAACGGTCGAACAGGGGGACTCATCTAGTTGCCCTGATCAATAATATATATAAGCTTTATGGGGTCACGACGATTATAATTTCAATAGAAAAAATTAAGATACAAAAAATTATTTTTTGAGTAATTAAAAAAAAAATTGTTTTTGATTATAAAAATTAATGTATATGACAAAATTAAAAAATATTACAGATTAATTTTTACATAAAAAATAAATTATAAGTTTTATTTTCAATTTTTTAATATAAGCAAATAAGAGCGTTGCAGTTAGGCGCAACTAACTGCGAGATTCTCTGTTCGCGTAGGTGCCGTTCATTTACATATTTAATAAACATTTAATAAACAAAATATTTCGGCAATTAGCAAACATGGCAAGCAGCGAATGTTTTCTTATGATGACATACAAAAGGCTGTATTCTAAGAATTGCGACTGAATTGTGAGTTTATAGCAGTGAACTTATTTAGGTTTAGCTAACGATTACATGTTATTTTCAAAAGACCTTATTGATTTTATTTATTTAATTCATTAATCTTTTTATATTTATGTTAAAATGCCATTCTACCATCTTCGCAAATACTACTAAGCTATTATAAGTATGAATTATGCAGTTGGCCACTACAAAATTCTTTGCCGATTTGCCACGCTCCAGTGGGCGTAGACGCATAATTTTTCGCCAGACATATCTACCATAGCTTATTGATCTTAGGATGTCAACCCGAGTATGCATGCCGAATTTCAAGCCTCTATTCTCAATAGTGTTCAAAATATAGCACAATTTGAAAAATCACTATATGTTCAGGTCCGATTTGCCATCCCCCCAGTGGGAGTAGACCTATAACTTTCTGATCGATCTTCATAGAATCATAACACTAACTCACATGCCAAATTTTAAGCGTTCTAGCTTTAAAGGTGTAGTAGATACGTTTTTCCCGATTTGCCACGCCCCCAATTGGCATAGATATATCCGCCATAACTTTTTGAACTTGTTTTATCACTGCGAGTATACATTCCAAATTTCAACTCTCTTGCTCATCATCTAGTATGATTATTGGCATACGGGTGCAAGAATTTTTTGATGTGCCACGCCCCTAGTGGGCGTATATGAGTATATGTTTGTTTGGGAACAGAGTCTAAAAATAATTAAGTTTATAGCTCATATCTTCGGAAATCGACGCGTTCAAGCATTCGGATAGACGGATATGGACATATCAATTTTTCTCGTCACCCTGGGGTCTGCCACGCCTCCTTCGGCCTGTTATATTCTTTTAACAAAATTATAATTTAATTAAACAGGTTTACACCTTAATATTTAATATTTGTTTACAACCCAATAAATTTAAAAAATCATAAAAACCTAATTCATTGGGATTTTATAAATTAAATTTTTTATTGCATGTACATTTAACTTAATAAGTTTCTAATTTGTCCATACATACTGAAGCAAGCATTTTAAATGCATAACACAAAATTACTTTTTGTATAAATTAATGTTAAAAAAAAAAAAAAAACATTTTCATTGACAATGAGATATGCTTCATTAATGGAATTATATATTATATGGTAATATTATGTAACCACATCCACAATCACAACAAATTTCACGGTTTTAACACAACATGAGATATTCCTTGGCCGAGGGTTGGGTATTTCTGTTCCAGCTTGGCGATCATAAATCTCTTTCGTATTTACCGCCTTATTGTTACACTTACTATTATTACCCACCCAGTCGTTTTGACATTTGCTTGTAATAATCAGGATTTCCGTTTCTGTGCGAGCATACTGACGAAAAATAAACGCTTTAATGTTATTTGATTCGGTACACGGTTTACAGTTGTTACAATTATCTATTGTTTGGAATTCAGGAGCGGAACTCAAATTAACCCCGTAAATATAAACACAACTTCAATCTCCATCGGATGTAAAACGCAAAATCCGTTAAATTAAATTTAAAAGTCTTTTATATATATTAGTAAATATTATACATTATTTATTATATCCTGAACCCATTAATGATGGGAAACCAGGATATAATGGTTTTGTTGAATGTATGTAACAGGCAGAAGGAGACGTTGCACACCTCAAAAAGTGCATATATTCTTGATCAGCACAAAAAAAAGTTAATATAGCCCTGTCAGTCTGTCCGTCCGTCCGTATGAACGTCGAGATTTCGGAAAATACAAAATCTATAGAGCTGAATATTTCACATGAACACTCGTATGTTAGTTATGCAGTACGAGATTATATCAGATTTTGGATGCCACCCCCCTTCGCCGCCAATTTGAAAAAACCCATTTCAAATACTAGAGACTTGAAATTCGACAAATAGATACATTTAGATGCTATTAATATATTCTAAAAGTTTCATAAAGATAGTCCAGAAGGCTCTAGTCGAGACGGCTTGACTACGAGATACCCTGAACCCTGCAAAAAAGTGATACTCTTCTTCTTTACGCACTTATGAGCGCGTGCTCTGCTAACTGCGCAGTTGCTGCCGTGGCTTGGGGGTGGGTTGGGCTGAACTTTGGACGCTTATAACTCCATTCCTAGATGAACGATCGTTATGAAATTTTCAGAGTAGATTAAGATTATCTAAATGTATCTATGTGCTATTGCAATTGCAAGTCTCTAGTATTTGAAATGCGTTTTATTCAAATCGGGGGCGAAGGGGGCGTGGCATCCAAAATCTGTAAATTACATAATCAGCGTAACCATAATATCTATCTAAATAAATAAAGTTTAAGTCTCTAGCTAAAACGGTGTAGAAGTTATGCTCAGAAAAACTAACATATGTAAACGAATTTTCTATGATATTTTATCGATAATTTGGAAATGGGATGAGTTATCGAAAAAACAAAACAAACTCGTACTGCGTAGCTAACATACGAGTATTCATGTAAAATTTCAGCTCTCTAGGTTTTGCAGTTTCCGAAATCTCGACGTTCATACAGATGGACAGACGGACGGATGGACAGACGGACAGGGCTAGATCAACTTATTTTTCGATGCTGATCAAGAATATATATACTTTATGGGGTCTGTGACGTCTCTTTCTGACTGTTACATACATTTTCACAAAACCATTATACCCTGAATTCCCATTTTTAATGGGTTCAGGGTATAATAAGAAAGGTGTAGTCGAGAATTCTCGACTACGAAATCCCCTGAGCCGTTCTTCGAACGAATCATATTCCAAGAATGCCTCGTTTCGATTCTCCACGCGTAAGAAACTATACATGCAAAAGCACGAGCACACACACACACACGATGATCTATACAATGATGATGTAGGCATGTACATATGTGTGTAAGCATTGCAGGCGGCTTGCTGTCCCGCTGGCTTGCTTGCTGCGCCACATGGGTACAAGTTTATTTTGTTTTTTCGATAACTCTTCCCATTTCCAAGTTATCGATAAAAAATAGAAAATTCGTTTACATTTTTTATGTTTTTTGGGTACAACTTCTACGCCGTTTTAGCTAGAGACTTCAACCATCCATTCAACCATATTATCATCTATCTAGGAATATAAGCGTCTGAAGTATAGATAGTATAGAAGTATATATGTACACATATATAAGGAATAGTTACAATTGAATTCCTCTATCATTATTTTCATAATTTTAATTATACTCCATATTAACCCCTAATTAAAATAAAGTACTATTTGTTCGGCGCCCGGCTTTTCTTGTTCAAATATAACATACCACCCTTTCCTAAATTCGCATAAAAAATACTTCATAGACGAGACACTTCTGCTACAAACATTATACTGTTATTACCTCTGCAAAAGTTTTTATGTAAGTTAATTTAAATGAAAAGTTATTTTACAATAAATTTACTGTTCAATCACAGTCGCTGCATAAACTTTGCAGCCTGTAAGTATGTATCCATACATAAAATGTTTAATATATCCAATCTTTCTTGTTATTCTCTAAAAACTATTGAACATTAGAAACATAAGCAGAATGGTATGGTTATGGTATGGCTATTTGCATTTCTCGTGTGTATGAACGCGTAAATTTCAGACAACAGATGTATAGATATATTTAATATATATACATGTATGTAGTACGCGTAGTGTCATTTATATAGACTATACATTTTCCGTTGTAATATTATTGATTCATAACTCCAATGAAAGTCAGTTATTTGGAGTCTCTTTGGAGCCAAAGTCTCTGAAATTTTGAAATCCTCTTATTTGTTTTCTTCTCCTTTTCATTTTTTTGACTACAAAATTTAATAATTATACTTTCTGTTCAATTCACAATTATTTACATTTTGTACCTCTTGACTGCTTGCCCATGTAAACTGTGACGGTGGCCTGCTGTTCCACCACCTGTCGCAGTTTGGGAAAACAATATCTTTGTTCATAGTTCGACTAAATAACAATCCCATAAATTTCAAGAGGAAACTGCTATGTTTGATGGCAGCAGAGGTGTAAAGGTAATTAGGGATATTGCCTTTTAAAAATAGGGGCACACGTTTCTTTACTTTTTACTTGCCGACAGCACAGCGGCACGCCTATTTTTCCACTGAACCGCAAAAAATGTGTTAGAAAAAATGTGATAAAAGAGACCATCCTTGGCAGGTATATGTTTACAACAAAACTATTAATTTTGTTAATCAAATGTCTATATACGTTTTTATGTGTGTATGTTTTAGGTAGAATTGCCATCCGTCCTGGAATTCCGGGACCCCCGCTTTTTGGAAGTAATGTCCCGGAGTCACGATCTGACACGGAATTGTCCAGGCTTTTTATTAAAAGTGAAAAATTTTTTTTGTTTTCATACCATGAGCCCATTGAAAATGGGAAATCAGTTTTGTTAAAAGTATGTAACAGTCTGAAGGAGGCGGTGCAGACCCCATAATGTATATGTGTATATATTCTTGATCAGGGTGACGAGCTGAGTCTATATAGCCATGTCAGTCTCTCCGTATGTGTGAACGCATAGATTTCCGAAGATATAAGAGCTAGAGAGTTCATTTTTTTTTTTAGACTCTGTTCCCAAAAAGGGAAAAAGAGTCTATTGGGTTTGTGCAATGTCCGTCTTGCTGTCCGTCCGTACGTCTGAGCGTCTGTCCGTATGAACGCAATATTTTTCGGCGCTATTAGAGCTACAGACTCGAAATTTCGAACATATACTCCCGAATTATAAAATGTAAACATTTTCCCGAACCGCCCACTAGGGCCGTGCTCCCGTATGCCAATAATCATACTAGATATTGAGCAAGAAAGTTGCAATTTGGAATGTATACTCGCGGTGACAACCCAAGATCAAAAAGCTATGGCGGATATATTTACGACCATTGGGGGCGTGGCAAATCGGGAAAACGTATCTTCTACACCATAAAAGTTAGAATGCTGAAGTTTGGCGTGTGAGTTAATGTTATGATTCTTTGATGATCGATCAAAAAGTTATATGTCTACGCCCATTGAGGGCGTGGCAAATCGGCCCTGAATATATTGTGATTTTTCAAATTGTGCTATATTTTGAACACTATTGACAATAGAGACTTGAAGTTCCACATGTATACTCGGGTTGACAACCCAAGACCAAGAAGCTATGGTAGGTATATCTACACCCATAGGGGGCGTGGCAAACCGCAAAAGCTTATATTTCCTACAGATTTAGAGACAGAAGCTTCAAAATTTGATTCAGGTTCAGGTACTAATAATTTTTCGGCTTCTTTGGGGGCGTAGCATATCGAAAAATATCCTGCAATTTAATTTAACCAAATTTCGCAGTTATGTTAGCGTAGCCTCTTTCTAAGAACTGGCCAATTATGCGTCTACGCCCATTACGGACGTTGCAAATCGGTAAAGAATTTTGTTGTGGCCAACTGCATAATTCATGCTTATACTAGCTTATTAGTAATTGCTAAGAAGGCAGAAAGCATTTTAACATAAATATAAAAATACTAATGAATTACAAAAAAAAATAAAATTTATAAGTTTTCGATTAATAATTTCGAATAAACAAAGAGTTTCCAGCGGGATTCGAACCCAGGTCATTTTAAAAAAACATGTAATCGTTACCTAAACCTAAAAAAGTTCACTGCTATAAACTCACAATTCAATCGCAATTCTTAGAATATTGTAGCATGCAGCGTTTGTAAGTAAGCATAGAAAATCGATTGTTGCTTGCCATGTACGTTTTCTGATTGCCGAAATATTTTGTTTATTAAATGTTTATTAAAAAAGTAAACGACAACCCTACACGGAGAAAACAAGTACTCCGCATGTAGTTTTTTTGCCGTTGGGTAACTGCAAATTTTCTTTTAACTTGTTTTGTGGTTTGGAGGTTTCGTATATGAACGGCGGGCCGCCAAAAGGTACGATTTTTTTGTTTTGTATTTGGTTTTTTGTGTTTCTGTCCCCTTTGTGGGTTCCTCTGAATACTCCCACAAACTTTGTTATTATTTTGCCAAGAAGTATTTTGTAAAAATTTAAAAAAAAAAAAAATGATCGCAAGAAGAGTCAGATTCGTTTTTTAAAATTATACCTCCTTCCATCCTTTTTTAGAGTTTAGAAGGTTCCCCCCTCCCTCTACTTTATAAAATTTTCGGTTTATTTCAAAATTTATTGGATTTCTGACCCTAATTTCACAATTCAAATTTCACCCCCCCCCACCTCCAAATTTGTACAAAATGTATTTCAAATACTATCAGATATACAGTTTGGTTTGGGCCAAACATATTTCGGTACAAATTCAGTAATTTTATTACCATTCCCCCAATGCAGTCCCCCTACTAGAGTTTTTTCTTACTTTGTTTTTTTTTTGTTTTTTATTTTTTTTTTTTTTTTTTTTTTTTTTTTTATTTTTTTCTTTTTTGTTCTTTCTAAACAAAAATCAGCTACCTCCCAGAATAACCCCTAACAAACCAGCTTTTGTTTGCATCAAAAACGTAACGTAAGACTCGTGGCCTTGTTACTCCCCCCAGAAGTACTTTTTAAAATATCCCACAATGCTTTCCCCAACAAGGGAAAGAATAAGGTCTTATTGGTTTTTTTTGTGCCCATGTTCCCGGTCTTTGCTGTCCCCCCCCCTGCCTATTGCTAGAGACTTGGAAATTAAAAGGGAAAACATAATAATCCAATATAATGCTCGCCCTCCCCGAAATTTTATAAGTTGTAACAATAAAACATTTTCCCGAGCCCCTCCCTACCTAGGGGGGCCGCGAGGCAAAAATCTGAACATTTCCCCTTTAACGGCCCGATAAATGCATTAAATCACACTAAATTTTGATTTGGGCCCCCTATAAGAATTTGCCAATTTGGAAAAATGTATACTCCCCGCGGTGTGACAAACCCCCACGTTTTTCAAAAGCTTATGGGCGTATATCTACTGGCCCATTTAGAAAGGGCTGGTGCAAATCGTGAAAAAAACGGGTTTCCCCTTCTACATCCTTCTCCCTTTTTCTACCACCTTTCAAAGAGAAGCTAGAAACGGGAGAAAATCAGAACCCTGAAACAATCAAATATGGATTTTTTTTTCAAATTGGTGCTATAATTTTTGAACACTATTGCCACTAAGAAGTCCCTTTTTAGGAAATTTGGCAAAGTATAAATAACTCGACAACTCCAACTCAAATATCAAAACTTTTGGTAGTATCTCCTAAGGACGCGCACGTCCCCCAGCGGCGTTACAACACAACACAAAACAAAAAACAAAAAAAAACAAAAACAAAAAAAACCAAACAAAAAGCGGGGTAAATGTTCTCCTACCAGTCCAGAACCTGCCGCTTTAAACAGCCCATAAGCGTCCAAAAATTTTGATGGTTCAGTTGTTACTAATGGGCCCGATATTATCCGTTCCGGCCTAAAAGCGGGGATCCAGGCGGACAGCAAGGTGACACTTGCCAGCAACCACACCAAACACACCCCAAAATATAACTAATTTTTCCCCCCTTTTGGTAACAGAGTTATAAAATATTGAACACACTTCAAAATATGTTTGTTTTTTACAAAAATGGGACAAAAAATAATTTATCTATTAAAATACACAACTAAGAACAGCTCGTATTCGAGAGCAAGGTCTCGACAAAAGACTGCCCTGAATCCCTTTCGTTTTCCTTCCGAATTTTTTCTCGAACGAAATATAATTTCCCCAAGAATTATTCGATTCGTGTTTTCTTTTCTCCACGCATACGAAAACACCTGGTGCATGCCAAACCACGCGCACACCTAGACGCTGATCTACTCCTTGTTTGTTAAGCAATGTATGTGTGCATGCATGTTGTAAGCATTGCAAGCGTCTTGCTGTCTTCGCGCTTTGGCTTGCGCCGGGGTCTCATGGGTTTTTTGCATGAAGGAACGCTTTGCTGATTAATAATTCTGTTTCTAGATGGACAATCCGTTTGATATCCTTCCAGAATTATGAAATTATGCAAAATATTCCATACCCTATATGCGTAAATCAAATGCAATGTCTCCTAGTATTTTTGAAATGCCATTTTTTTTCACCAATGGGGGTGGGTTGGGCCGAAGTGGAAATTGTATTAAATTTATCTCTATACATATGTTAGATGTCAGAAGACGTGGAGAACTCTAACTCTAAAGATGATTAGCTAGAAATTTAATAACTGGTTTCCCGATTAAATTCCCGTGTAATCGATAACTTTTTGCAAACATACAAGGTTACGAAATTTGTCTGAAACTAAATTAACGTACTGCGCCGTGCAAGTAGGTACGGACCTAAACAAAAAGCATGAACTCTCTACTTTTGTGTATCTTCGGAAATCGGACGCCGTTCAAAACATTACGGACCAGGGACGGACCATGGTAATATCAACTTTTCTCGTCACTCTGATCCAAGATATCATAAACTTTATGGGGTCTGGCCCACGCCCTCCTTCTGCCCTGTTACATACTTTTTTAAAAACAAAACATTTATCCCCTGGGGTTTTATTTTCCCCTTTTTCATGGGCTCAGGGTCAATAAAAAAATGTGGGGTGCCCCCCGCCCTTAGTCCCTCAATTTCGACTTTGATTGAGAGGAAGTGCGTGTGGAGGGATTTACATATTGGAAAAAATAGAGTGAGAAGTATCGGCCTAGGCCCAACTAACCATACAACAACATAAGCCCTTTAAAACATAACCGAAAACTTTTTTTCACGCACAAAATATATGAGCGAATTGCCCGCCACACTTCCGGTAAAATTTTTGGTTTCGGTTTTTGTTTGGTGCCAAATCCAGCTCGTGCATCGACCGGGGAATTGGGTCACCAACATTTTTTTCCCCCATATGGGCATTTTCTAATGCTCTTATTTTTATAACTTATTACTCTCCCTCTCCTTTTTTTTTTCTCCTCTCTTATCTCCCTCTAGGGCGAAGCAACAAGCCAGATTTTTTGCCCCACAAATGGAAATTTGTTCGCGATGGCCGATTCGCACGATTTCTCCGTCTTCTGCCAATTTCTTATTAGAAAGTATGCCGAACTCTTTAAACGGCCTTTGGCCAATTCTCAAATGGCAAAATTTTAGTGTTTTTCCGTAAAAGATTTTGGGAGGGTATGAAAGAAACGCTTGATTTGCATAGGCCCCTTAAGCTTTTTTCGCGATGAGCAATGCCAACACACACATGTTATTTTGTTCCTGTCCCCCCCTGCTACTGGCGAGGCATTTATGGGACTGTGGTCGAAACTTTGGCAAGTCCCCCCTCAAAGCCGAACAAAATAACGAAAGACGCGCGTTTCCACCCATTTTCTATGCCGCCGAGGGTTCCCACAAAGAATACAAAAAAACTAAAACTGCAGCAGTGTTTGGGGCCCTGCAATTGCTACAAAGCAAAAAAAGTTTTTCCGGGCAAACCCATGTCCACGTAAATTGCTCATACATGTGAAACCAAAGGGGACACAGTTAATGTGTGGTGTTAGGCCCCTAAAGCCTAATCAAATCTCGAAAAAGTCAATGAAACCCTATGCCATATCCGGCGCTTTTCCCGTACCCTTCCCCAAAATAGTCTATTTGAACGGACAAGGCGACTAAAAGGTATTGTTGTGCTGTGGCAATAAAGGCAAATCCGTTAAGATTTCCGGCATAAACGGTACGCTGGTACTAAGAAAAATGGTAAGACGGGATCGTCGCGAATTCGCCACTGACTGGAGAAAAGGGGGAATTGGGGACGGACATCTAAAACAATATTTATTTGGTCAATTTTTTGTTGGCAAACTGGCCTTGTGCTTGCATATAGTGGTGGATTAAGAGAGAAAATAGAGAGGGAGAGTAAAGTAAATAGCGCCATAGAAATCCTCATAATGAAAAAATAGTACCATCCCCCCCGGTCGACCGCCAGTCAGCGCATGACCTTTTTGTCCCGTTTTTGCATCATAGTTTGACTTCCCCCTAGCTCGAATTGCCCCAACCGAAAACAAATTCGAATATTGTTTGGCGCACCTCGATCATATTTGGTTGTTGCGTGAAAAAAAAGATATTGTGTTGATATTCCCTATTTGTTAGGTTAGTGCCCATTATCGGTATGTTGGATTGATATTGGTGAGGTTAGGGGGGGTTGCTATGGGTCTCGTTCAATCGGCTTCTTAACAAAATTGAACTTAATACGTTCAATGAAACTTGCTTCATATTTACAAAATTGTCTTTATATTTTTACGGGAAAGCTCAAATACGAAAAACTCTATATATTATTTTTATGAGAGCGAACTATTTATATTGTTTAAAACAAAACCAAAAACATACCTTTTCTATCGTCCGGGAACTATCCGCCCCAAACTTAACCATCGATGTAAGTTTGAGTAAAGCGCGAAATATTGCCCCTAAAAAACCATACGATGGTGAACGGATTTAGTGTGGCAACGAGATTTTTTTGGCACCTCTATGCGGTGTAAATAATCTCAAGTTCGTGTTCGCTTCTTCCGCACCCGTTTACTTTTCAAATTTACGCTATTGTGGCGTTTTTTTTGAAGCCTCCAATCAACCGTGTCCCCCATCCTTAAATGCCATCATCATGCCTGGGTATTTTTTATATGCCGATGCCCCCATATTGAGTTTTCCCAACTCGTGTTTTTTATATTTACTGTTTTAAGAAGGCCAACAAAATTACCTTAGCTGTTTCCGATTTTTTACAAATCAAGTACAATGTTTTTTTTTTCCACCTAGGAGAACAGTTTTTGGCCCAAAACAAATAAACTAATTCAAAAAACACCGCCAGCAACAAAAAATTCGATCTTTGGGTAAAAAAATACCCAATATAAAATATTTTTTTTCATCCATACAAAAACTAACGTATATATTTGTAATACCTTTGATTATATTTTTCAACAAAAACCCTATCAATCACTAAGACCATACAATTGTATGGCCAATAGCATGTAGCACTAACCCCTAATACAACCAGTCCTGCCAATTTAAGCTATTTTTCCCAACTAGATTCTAGTGGGGGTGTTGCAAATAAGAATGCGTGGAAAATTTGGTTACATAGTGCGGGCTAGCCTGAATTAATAGCTATTTTTTCAAGAAAACCTACTTTTGGAAGTCGGGTAACTTGGGTGATTTTTAATTCCCCTAATGGATCTCAGATCGCACATTTCATACTAAGTATTTTTTTCAATTTGAAAATGGCATGAAACATTGATTGCTAAACAGCATTTTCAACAATCTTATCGATGGTCCCTGTGAGGTTTTTTACCTCTAAACCGAAATCGTTTTTTAAAAAGCGCCGGAGCCGGAATGTTAATAATGCCAACAAAAATTTATAAAGCCAACACCCGCGTAAATATATTGAATGCAAGATCTGTGCATTTTAAAAATTGGGTTTGACTTTTTTAGATGCGCGGATTGAGGGAAAATGTTTTGGCAAATAACGCAAATCTAAACATTAGCGCCATGGGCTTTTAGAGCCTTTTATACGACCCCTTGCCCCCGGCAACCTGGGCCAAAACTGTCTAAAACAACAAAGCAACTAAACCATACAACACTACACTGGAAACCAACTGGAACAAATTTTAATGGTCACACTTCTTTTTTTTTTTGACATAGAAACCCACCCCATCACCCTTGTAAAAATTTGCTCGGTTTTTTTTAAACTTTTTATGGAGGGAGACCAAAAGTTCTGATGCAAAATCATTATGTCCGCCTTCGAGCGTCCCCTCGATGACGTGATGGGGGCGCGATTTTCCAAAACAACCAAAAAAGGCGTCACATGTTGCCCTGCTCTTTCTTCTTCCCCTTTTTTTTTTTCCCTTTTTGCCCTCCCTTTTCTTTCCTCCTTGTCGCGTTCTTTCTGCCCTAATGCCCTTTTTTTTACTTCTGCTTCTCTTTCTCACCAAAATATATTGTATGCTGGCACAAAATTTGAAATTTTCCTCCCTCTCCTTCGACCGCCGATTCCCAGTGGGTTCCCTCCCTGACGGAAGAGCATTAAACGAACTACCCCTTAAACATCTTTTTTGCCTGCTCCAAATAATGCAAAATTTAGTGTTATGATCGTAAAGATTTTTTTTGAGAAAGGGGTTATGAAAAAGCGCTTTTTGAATTTGTGTGGCAATAAGCATTAACTGTTTTCGCGCGATTAGCATGGCAACAACACTTTTTTAACCTGGTGTCCCTTGCCTTAGACCATTTATGGTTAACTGTGTTGGCAAACTTTTTTTTTCTTTTTTCTTTGGCTGCCTTGTTAGCATTGCAGGGCCCCAAACACTTTTCAGTGTTTTTTGTGGTTTTTCTCTTGCCTTACCTTGATAACCCTACGGACGGTTCTGTAGTTTTTTATTTTATTTTATTTTGTATGGTTTTTTTGAATTGGTAAAAGAGTTGGTACTGTCACTGAGGGCTTACGGCTTGCCAAGCATTCCCCCATGGCCAAGATGGGGTGAAGTAGATTTGGCCAGTCTAACAAGTCCCGAACAAATCTAAATTCGTTTCCCCCCACAAATTTCGAGGCACCCCAAAGAAATAACAAATTGCAAGGTTTTGGGCCCTGCAAACTTGCCTTACCGGCCCAGCATCAAAATTTTCCGCACACGTCCCAATAAATTGCTTATACCATATTAGCAAAACACCATGTAATAGGTGGGGTGTGTTGTGCCATGATCATCGTAAAAAAGTAGTCCAGTGCTTATTTATTGCCCAAAAACATCAGCGCTTTCCATTACCTTCCCAAATTCATCAACGAAAACACTACAATTTTTGGCATAACATGGGAACTCCCGCTTTAAAAGAATTCCCGGGCCAACTCTTAACTAAGAAGGTGAAATGGGGATTCGTCCCCGCGAAAAATCGGCCGAACTCGCTAAAATAAAAAAAATTTTTCAATTTTTTTGTAAGGCCCCTGCCTGCTTTGCCCTTGTGGCGTTTTCATCTCCTCTCTCTCTCTTTCTCGTCTCTCTTCGCTCTCTCCTCGCTCCTACTCTACTCCTGTCCTCTTCTCTCTACGCTCTCATACCGTCTCCTCTGCTCTCTAAAACCCCCCCCCCCCCCTCTCTCCGTAACCCGTTCGTCCTTCTCTCTATCTCCCCCCCTGCCTTCTCTCTCTCGCTCTTCTCTCTCTCCCCCCCCCCCTCCTGCTCTTTCTCCTCCCCTTTCCCCCCCGTCCGCACTCTTTCCTTCCCTCCCACCTGTGCTTCGACTACGAAATCCCCTTGAGGCCCTTCTTTCTTTTCGAACGAAATAATATTCCAAGAAGTGCTTCGTTTCCGGATTCTGCCTCCTCCACGGTAAGAACTATACATTCCTAAAACAACGCAAACACAAAAAACCTGATCTACGTTTTTGTACTCAAATGTATTTATGTGTGCAAGCAAAGAAGCAACGGGCGGCTTTGGCTGTTCCTCGCTCGGCCGCCTTTGTTGCCTGCGCCACCATGGGTGTTTTTTGCTTTGCCTACAATATTGGGGAGGTGCGCTGGGTAAAGAGGATGTGGTTCAGACGGAACAAGGGCGTAAAAAGAGGGGGAGTGCCTTTCAAATTGTAAAATGATTTATGGAAAATGCATATCTATATGCCTAAACTAAACTGCCATTTTCTCTAGTATTTTCTAAAATGCAATTTTTTTTTCACATTTGGGGTGGGTGGGGGGGGGGACGAAGTTGGGGACCCGGAAATCCAAAATCCCTTCACAAAAACCGAAATTGGGGGTATTAAATTCGTTTACTGTATATAAATGCCATAAGACTTGGAGACTCTAACCTCCTCTCAAAGATGAATTACGCCAGAGTCCACTACCATACAACCAATAGACTGGAACAACTGGTACAATTTACTTGTTGTCACGAGCTGGGTGATTTTTTTTGAGCATTAAACATCATCACTTTCCGTTTTTGGCTTTGCTCGGGGTTTGTTTGTTTTTTTTACTTTTTTTGGGCCGGGAAGAAAAAAATTTCTCGGATGGCAAATCATTTTCCGCTCGGAGTCGCCTCGACGGTGAATGGTCGATTTTTCAAAAAAGGCTGTCACATGTTTGGCCCTGCTTTTTTTCCTTTTTTTTCCTTGCTTCTCTCTTCTCCTCTTCTTCTTTTCTGCCCATGGCCCTTTTACTCTCTGCTCTCCTTCTCACAAAAATATATTTAACTGCGCTTGCACAAAAACAGCACCAAGCAGCTCCACAAAAAAGTGAAATTTCTATCCCCTTTTTCTTCCTTCTTTTTCTCTTTCTTCTTCCTTTTCTTGGGCCTCCCTTCGCCCGCTTTCCTCGAAAACGCGATTCCCATTGTTGGTTTCCACTTCTGAGCGGGGTTGTATACCCGCAATCTCCCCTTAAAACTGCTTTTTGCCAAATGTCACTGGCCAATTTTTAGCGTTTTCCATGATTTATTTTGGTAATGGACAAGGGTCTGACAGGTGTGGACGCCGTGCCTAACGAATATTAATTTTTTTTTTTTCGATGACCAATAAACACAACACACACATTTACACTTTTTACACTTCCCTGCTTATATGTGTGTAGGGCCATTTAATGGAATGTGCCTGTTGTGGCAAATATTCTGCTTGCTTGCAAGCCCCTGCAGAGCACTATTAGAAACCCCAGCCAAAGTGATTTTGTTCATTCGGGTTTTTTGGGTCAGCTTATTGGGAGCATGCATACACACACACTTTCCAATTCCCGTCTAATTCTGTCTGCCATTTCATTTCCTGTGTTGGCGAGTTTCCTTCTATTCCCGTTGGCTGCTTGTAGTACCACCTTAATTAGAACACCCCAGGCAATTTGAATTTTTCGTTTCGTATGTTTCGGTATGATGTTAACGGCCCATAACCGCAACAAACCCATCACATACTCAACCATTTACACTTCTGTTTCTGTTGGCATAACTTTGTAGGAAGGCCTTTTATGTGCCTGTGTGCGATACACTTGCTGCATGTAGCAATTCTATTTTCCCAGCGATTGCTGCGGGTAGCTGATGTGAGCCTTTGAATTTGAAAGAATGCTCTGCCTGGGGCATTTGAATGTTTCGTGCATGGGTCTCGAATATTGGGCGTGTGCCTACCTCAATTTTGAATTAAGTAAATGAGAGTAGTAGAGTAGATTGAGTATCTAAATGTATCTATTTGCCACGAAGCATGTCTTTAGTGTTTGAAATGCGTTTTTTCATATTGGGAGCGAAAAGGGCGTAGCATCCAAAATCCGACATTTACAAAATCTGCGTATCCAAAATATCTATATAAATATGTAAATTTAAAGTCTCTAGCTAAAACAGTATCTAGAAGTTACGCTAGAAAAACGTGAATTTGGTAAATGAATTTTCGATTTCTTATCGATAATTTGGAAATAGGATGAGTTATCGAAACACAATAAACTCGTACTGCATAACTAACATACATGTATTCATGTAATTTCAGCTCTCTAGCTTTTGTAGTTTTCGAAATCTCGACGTTCATACGGACGGACGGACGGACGGCAGACGGACAGGGCTCAATCAACTTATTTTTATGTGCTGATCAAGAATATATGTATATACTTTGTGGGGTCTGCGACTTCTCCTTCTGCCTGTTACATACATTTTCACAAAACCATTATACCCTGAATTCCCATTTTCAATGGGTTCAGGGTATAAAAATCAACTCAGTATTAGCAATTGACTCAAAAGAAGAACCAGAAAACTAAATATTCCCCAACTAATTGAAGTTAAGGTAGTGCTAAATGGAAGACTGAATGCAGGGGGGTATTTATGACCCAGGGTCAAATATCACACTTATAAATTCTAACTTAGTGAAAATTAAACATTTAATGAAAGATAACCGTAGGAATAAAATAAAAACAATTTGTAGCAGGGGTAAGACTGATGGTTTGATAAAATTGAATGCAAAAATACTCGATATAGAAGATAGAATAAATGCATTTGTATATAGCAATAATGATTTCAATTATGATATGATCCTAGGACTAGATACTATAAAAAGATTTGGATTAACTCATGACTCAAATTTAAACACTCATTTACAAAATGAGGTAAAATCGAAGCTAGATAATGAAAATATATTGGAGTATTACAAAATTACTAAAAATAATAATATTAATAACAATAAACAAAACGAAAATGAAATTAAGATTAAAAATGCTTTTGCTAAAATCCAAGTCAATTTCAATGAAGGCATTAATGTAAATGATTTCCATATTGATATTGAGAATGCTGATCAAAGAAATAAAATAAATTCCTTTTTAGATAATTATAAACAGATTTTTGCCAAAGATAAGTATGATGTTGGTAAAGTAAAAACTATGAAGCCTTTATAGATCTACAAGTAGAACAAGTAAGAAGGCTCTAGTCGAGGCGGCTCGACTACGAGATCCCCTGAACCCTGCAAAATAGTGATACTCTTCTTCTTTACGCACTTATGAGCGCACGCTCTGCTAACCGCGCAGTTGCTGTCGTGGCTTAAAAAATGTAAATGAATTTTCGATTTTTTATCGATAATTTGGCAATGGGATGAGTTATCGAAAAAACAAAACAAACTCGTACTGCGTAGCTAACATACGAGTATTCATGTAAAATTTTAGCTCTCTAGCTTCTGTAGTTTCCGAAATCTCGACGTTCATACAGACGGACAGGGCTAGATCAACTTATTTTTCGATGCTGATCAAGAATATATATACTTTATGGGGTCTGCGACGTCTCCTTCTGCCTGTTACATACATTTTCACAAAACCATTATACCCTGAATTCAATGGGTTCAGGGTATAACAAGTAAGAAGGCTCTAGTCGAGACGGCTCGACTACGAGATCCCCTGAACCCTGCAAAAAGGTAATACTCTTCTTCTTTACGCACTTATGACCGCGTGCTCTGCTAACTGCGCAGTTGCTGCCGTGGCTTGGGGGTGGGTTGGGCTATACTTTGGACGCTTATAACTCCATTTCTAGATGGACGATCTTCATGAAACTTTCGGAATATATTAAGAGTACATAAATCTATCTATGTGCCAAATTGCAAGTCTCTAGTATTTGAAATGCGTTTTTTTCAAATTGGGGGCGGAGGGGGCGTGGCATCCAAAATCTGAAAACAACAAAATCATTTCGATTTTTTATCGATAATTTTGAAATGGGATGAGTTATCGAAAAAACAAAATAAACTCGTACTGCGTAGCTTACATACGCATGTTCATGTGAAATTTCAGCTCTCTAGCTTTTGTAGTTTCCGAAATCTCGACGTTCATACGGACGGACGGACGGACGGACGGACAGACGGACAGGGCTCAATCAACTTTTTTTTTTATGCTGATCAAGAATATATATACTTTATGGGGTCTGCGACTTCTCCTTCTGCCTGTTACATACATTTTCACAAAACCATTATACCCTGAATTCCCATTTTCAATGGGTTCAGGGTATAAAAATAATGTTACAAAAGACCTTCGTTAATCCATTTGCAGCAGCAGTCACATTGGCCTATAAAAAATATGAAGGGAAGAAGAGTAGACTATGTATGATTTTATGAGATTTGATATGATATTAGAGCTTTGAACAAACTAATAGTACCTGAAGCACAACCATTCCCTTTGATTGAAGATCTAATGGCTAAGACCGTTGGCTGTAAATATTAATACTCGGTTTTCTGGTCTATACCCTTGAGAATTCAAGATAGGCAAACGACGGGATTTGTGACACAAGAAGGTCAATATCAATGAGCATGTATTCCTTTTGGATTAAAAACACCTCCAGCAACATTTCAAAGAATTTTAGTAAACATAATTAGAAAGTACAACTTATCAAATTTTGTTGTAAACTACATAGATGATTTCATGATTTTCTCAAAGACGTTCGAAGAACATTTATATCAATTGAGACAACTGTTGAATGCTATATCAAAGGAATGATTCCGATTAAAACTAACAAGATGCAATTTTGCGGCGAGTTCAGTCAGATATTTGGGTCATTTTATCACGGAGAATACAGCAACTCATTTAAAAAATAATTTGAAATCTATAATAGACTAATATTTTGGATCTATTTTGAAACAAACGCAAAACGATAGTACACAAAAACCAATAGCTTATTTTTCAAAAAAATTGAATGATGCCCAAAAGACAAGAAAGCAATTTTTTGTAAAGAATGTTTAAAGAATGTTTAAAATTCTGGTAACATAGGTTAATAGGAATCAAATTTATTGTTTACACAGACCACAAACCATTAGAGAACTTAAACATTAAAAACAAACCACGATGAGTTGGGTGACATGACACACTATCTTTCGTAATATAATTTATATAATCCCGGAAAGGATAATACCGAAACTGACTGTCTGACAGAAATCCTGTCTACGAATCCTATGAAAATAATGATGATAAATTGAAAACAGTGAATATTATAAACATAACAAATATATATGTATATATAAGTAAGAACGTTGCAGTTAGGCGCAACTAACTGCAAAATACTCTGTTCCCATAGGTGCATTTTACTTATTTAATAAACGAAATATTTTGGCAATTAACAATCGTACAAGGCAAGCAACAAACATTTTTCCTATACATACAGATTTACATATACATATGCACACAAAAGTTTGCAAGCTATAATATTCTATGAATTGTGACTGAATTGTGAATTTTTCAATCGTTACCATGGCAGCACTGGTGGTAAGTGCTATGCAAGCTGCACTTAGGTACGTTCGAATCCCGCAAAAAATTTGTTGTCCAAAAATTACTATACCCTGAACCCATTGAAAATGTGAATTCAGGGTACAATGGTTTTGTGAAAATGTATGTAACAGGCAGAAGGAGACATCGTAGACCCCATAAAGTATATATATTCTTGATCAGCAGAAAGAATAAGTTGATTGAGCCCTGTCCGTCTGTCCGCATGAACGTCGACATTTCGAGATTTCACATGAACACTCGTATGTTAGCTACGAAGTACGAGTTTATTTTGTTTTTTTTCGATAACTCATCCCATTTCCAAATTCGATAAAAAATCGAAAATTCGTTTAAATTATAAAGGTTTTTTGGGCATAACTTGTACACCGTTTTAGCTAGAGAATTAAAATTTGTATAATTAGATAGATATTATGGATACGCAGATTATGTAATTCAGATTTGTGATGCCACGCCCCCTTCGCCCCCGATTGGAAAAAAAACGCATTTCAAATACTAGAGACTTTTCAATTTGGCACATAGATATATTTAGATACTCTTAATCTACTCTGAAAATTTCATCAATATCGTCCATCTAGAAATGGAGTTATAAGCGTCCAAAGTTCAGCCCAACATACCCCCAAGCCACGGCAGCAACTGCGCAGTTAGCAGAGCGCGCGCATCTAAGTGCGTAAAGAAGAAGAGTATAACTTTTTATTTTTGGAGGGTTCAGGGTATCTCGTAGTCGAGCCGTCTCGACTAGAGCCTTCTTACTTGTTAGATTTCCGTCCGTCCGTCTGTCCGTCTGTCCGTCTGTATGAACGTCGAGATTTCGGAAACTACAAAAACTAGAGAGCTGAAATTTTACATGAATATTCGTATGCTAGCTACGCTGTACGAGTTTGTTTTGTTTTTTCGATAACTTTATTTGATATTATTTAACTTTATTCGATAAAAGTATCGATAAAAAATCGAAATTTCGTTTACATATTTTTGGTTTTTTGGGCGTAACTTCTACACCGTTTTAGCTAGACTACAAATTAATATATTTAGATAGATATTATGAATACACAGATTTCGTTATTTTAGATTTTTGATGCCACGCCCCCTTCGCCCCCAATTTGAAAAAAACGCATTTCAAATGCTAGAGACTTGCAATTTGGCATATAGATGTATTTTGATACTCCTAATCTACTCTGAAAATTTCATGACGATCGTTCATCTAGAAATGGAGTTATGAGCGTCCAAAGTTCAGCCCAACCCACCCCCAAGTCGCGGCAGCAACTGCGCGTTAGCAGAGCGTGCGCTCATAAGTGCGGAAAGAAGAAGAGTATCTTTTCTTTTGCAGGGTTCAGGGTATCTCGTAGTCGAGCCGTCTCGACTAGAGCCTTCTTACTTGTTTCTTGCAAATTTTGGTAGGCCATGGGCAATTACGTTTATTACAGTTGTATTATTCATATCTTTAGCAGTTTCAAGTAATAAACGTTCTTTTTTTAATGCGTAATCCAGAAGTGAGCCAGAGATATATTTGTAATTTAATGCATAGGTGACAGAAGACCAACCCCTATCTGCAAAAGTTTCTACAAAATTCTCTTTGCCCGTTACCCATGAGAGTTCAATGTATTTTTAATTAATATAGAGTTAAACCAATAGTATAATAATAGGTTATCTTTCTCTTTCACACAATTTTTCAAAAAACTTCATTAAAGATGTATCTATTTGATCTGCAGAAGTGCTTGATTTGCTTTCCTCAATAGCAGAAATTTCTTTTTATATTGTTCTCTTTTATATTGTTCTCTTTTATATTGTTCTCTTTTACTATCTCTTGTTATTCAACAGCTGATCTTATTCGATAGGTTATTAGTTCATTGTCTTAATCGATATTCCGAAAGTTTCATGAAGACCGTCTATCTACAAATGGAGTTACCAAAAGTTGATATAGCCATGTCCAACCGTCCGTCTGTCTGTCTGTCCTTATGTTTGAATGCGTCGATTTCCTAAGATATAAGAACTAGAGACTTTATTCTTCTATATCCTGAACCCATTGAAAATGGAATTCAGAGTTCAATATTTCGGAAACTACAAAAGCTAGAGAGCTGAAATTACATGAATACACGTATGTTAGTTATGCAGTACGAGTTTATTGTGTTTCGATAACTCATCCTATTTCCAAATTATCGATAAGAAATCGAAAATTCATTCACCAAATTCACGTTTTTCTAGCATAACTTCTAGACACTGTTTTAGCTAGAGACTTTAAATTTACATATTTATATAGATATTTTTGATACGCAGATTTTGTAAATGTCGGATTTTGGATTCTACGCCCTTTTCGCTCCCAATATGAAAAAACGCATTTCAAACACTAAAGACATGCTATGTGCCAAATAGATACATTTAGATACTCTTAAGCTACTCTGATAATTAAATGAAGATCGTCCTTCTTACTTGTTTGTGTTGTGTTCGTACACTAACCATACGCACCACAATATGAGCTCTGGTACCAGTCAACTTCGTATTTGTTTGGCGCGATTCGCGCCATATTCCCTTCTTAATAAGAGTATGCCGAACTCTTAAGCGTCTTTGCCATGTTCATGCAAAATTGTAATGTTTTCGTGATTATTTTTGGGAAGCGTATGAAAGCGCTGATGTGCATAAGCACTACTTTTTACGATGATCATGCACACACACACACTTACAGTGTTTTGCTATATGTATAAGCATTTATGTGACTGTGTGCGAAACTATTGCTGCCTGTAGCAATTTTAGTGCCCAACATTTGCAGTTTGTTCTCTTGCTACCTGCACGATTCAGTAGTTTGAATTGTAGACTGTCAAATGAGCCTCACATGCTATATTTCAGTGTTCTAGCTTTAAAGGTGTAGAAGATAGGGTTTCCCCGATTTTCCACGCCCCCATTGGGCTTAGTTATATATCCGCCATAGCTTGTTGAACTTGAGTTATCACCAAATAATATTCCAAATTGCCACGCCCCTAGTGGGCGGATCGGGGAAATTTTTACACTTTATTATTCGAGAGCATACATGAGTATGTGGTCCAAATTTCAAGTCTCTATCTCTAATTCATACGGACAGAAGGACGGACAGCTAGACGGACATTGCACAAAACCAATATACTCTTTTTCTAAATGTACTTAATGTTTAAATGTACTAAATGTACTAAATGTTTAATACAACTACACCATCCGTCTGAAGGCCATAGTAGACAGTGATAAATCTTAGGTTAGATTTTATTTTACATTATCTCTAACTTCTAAATAAAACTGGACAACAAGAACCAACGTTTTTGCACGGGTTCTTACTTTTAGCTTCGGATAACGAAAATGTGGGTCACAAAATCATTTCGCTCCGAGCGCTCGACTGTGACAGTCAATATTTTAATAAAAGCTGCAAATGTTCCTCTCTTTCCCTTGCTCTTGCTCTCACTACCCTATGCTTTTTGTTGTCTGATCTCTTCTCTCTCAAATATATATATGTATGTATATGTATGATGGCACAAGCAGCCAGAAGCGCAAAAAATTGAAATATGTTCGTGACGCAGTCCCATTAGTTCCCTTCTGAGTGAAGAGTATACCAAATTCTTAAACGGCTTTGCCATTCTCAGTGTTAGCGTTTTCATGATTATTTGTGTCATGATTATGTGTCTGAAAGTGTTGATGCGCATATAAAATATTGTTTTCCGATTACCACACACACACACATTTACACACCCTTGCTATAGTCTCCCACAGTTGCGTTTTCGCGGGGTATGGTCGATGTCATCGTGATCCATCGTAGACGCTAGCTTGTTCTGTGTTTTTCGCTATGAAAGTGGAAATAAGTGAAGTAAACGTGAAGCAAACATGTATGCTGCGGGCACGACGTACCCAGCAAAGTGAGACTCACTTTGCGGTGGTTCGTGGAGTACCCAAGAGACTGAATACAGTGGTGCAAGAGGGCTAATAGCAAGAGGGCTAAGGGCCAGGGATTTTCTCTTTCCTTTTCTTTGTAATCGCGAAAGTATTTGTCTGATTAGTTTTTATACTTGCGCAAATATTAGAAATAAGATGCATTCAGTGGACAATCAGCTACTCACTTATGTTGGGCTTTCGGGCTCTCATCGTACTTAAGGTGAGTTTTAGTTACTGTGGTCTCTAAACTTAAAATCATATAAGTAGCTATTGTCTACTACAGGCTCCACGCCTTGGTAGTCGGAGAAAGAATGGATACCATCATGGTGGACGAGCTGCAAGATTTCAGGCGCCGTTGCACCGATCAACGCAGCAACAACAAAGGGCGTTGCCGCAGCCGTCGGCATCTAATCAGTCTTCAGTGGCTCATTGCCAGGCTCCCAAGTCGCTAAGAAAAAGCGTTATCTAAAATAGCAAATAGCAAATAGCATGAAATGTTAAGGTTCTCGCAGCTTAACTGAAATCATTGTGTTGCTGCCCAAGATCTACTAGAGCAGACTATAAAGGAAAATGTATAGACGTAGCCTTTCTCAGTGAGGCTTATCACTGTAAGACCAGTCGCTCCAGGACGTTGGCAACAGACAGTACTGGCAAAGCAGAGTTTTGGTTATGTGGCAATTCAACGAATGTACTTTCAAATGTTAAATCATTCAATGGATTCGTACGCGGCCGATACGGAAACTTATGGCTCTACAGTTGCTACCATGCAGATCAGCGACTTCACAACGACGCTTGACGAGCTTGACGTGGATGCTATGGGTCGGAAAGCCATTATAGCAGGTGACTTCAATTCATGAGTGTTAGAATGGGGTAACCACACAACAAATGCCAGAGGCCGTATCCTACTGGAGATCTTCGCGACACTGGATGTTGCACTGCTCAACACTGGTCACGAGTTCACTTTCAGTAAGGCTGGATACGGATTTGTAATTGACATTACCTATACGGGCAGCGATCATTCGGCATTTCGGCTCACAATAGGTGAGCCACCTGCCATGGCGCCAACTTTGTAGAGAGAATCGTATCAATAGTTTTTATAATATCAATATTTATTTAGTTTCTAATTTAATTTCACTTTTATATTGTTCTATTTTACTATCTCTTGTTATTCAACAGCTGATCTTATTCGATAGGTTATTACTTCATTGTTGATATAGCCATGTCCAACCGTCCGTCTGTCTGTCTGTCCTTATGTTTGAATGCGTCGATTTCCTAAGATATAAGAGCTAGAGGCTTTATTCTTCTATACCCTGAACCCATTGAAAATGGAATTCAGGGTATAATGGTTTTATGAAAATGTATGTAACAGGCAGAAGGAGACGTCGCAGACCCCATGTAGCAAGACGCAGTACATGTGTGTGTGCATGCTCATCGCAAAAAGTAATGTTTTTGCAAATCAGCGCTTTCATACCCTTCCCGAAAATTATTACGAAAACACTAAAATTTTGCAAATGGAGAATGGCAAAGCCGTTTAAGAGTTCGGCATACTCTTACTAAGAAGGGCAGATGGGATCGTCGCGAATCGCCACTCGCGAACAAAAAGGAGAGAGGGAGAGTAAAGAAACATATGAAAATATGATGTGCATAAGCAATACTTTTCGCGATGAGCATGCACACACACATTTACTGTGTCTAAAGTGTGTGTGTGTGCATGATCATCGCGAAAAAGTAATGCTTATGCACATCAGCGCTTTCATACCCTTCCCGAAAATTATTACAAAAACACTAAAATTTTGCATTAGCATGGTAAAGCCATTTAAGAGTTCGGCATACTCTTACTAAGGGCAGATGGGATCGTCGCGAATCGCCACTCGCGAACAAATTTCAATTTTTGTGGGCTGCTGGCTTGTGTTCGCATAGAGTGAGATAGAGAGAGAAAAATGAGAGAGGGAGAGTAAAGAAAAATATCACATATGTACATAGAATGTTCTCATATGAAAATATGACCATGCTGGTTGAGCGCTTGCAGCGCACTGAATTGGTCGGATCATATTTTGACTGCCCGTGAAAAAAGTTCTGGTGCGTGAAAAAAGTTTGTTCTAGTTGTCCAGTCTATGTGTTGTATGGTTAGTGATGCTATCACGCTCACAACAAGTTTGATATATCGAAATCGAAAATTTTCCATGGATCTATCGCAATTCAGTAGTTCCATCCATATTATCGATAGAGCCCTCGATGGAGTTCCCAGCTCTAATATCTACGCCCACAGGGGCGTGCAAACCGCAAAAGCTTATATATCCTAAAGTTTTAGAACTAAAAGCATGAAAATCGGTTGGTTCAGTTATTAATGTCCTCCTCTATCGATGACCCAAAAATAAAATTTCAGCCTCCTTGGGGGCGTGACATAGCCTGTAATTTTCGCATTTTTCGAGTGTAAGCAACCAAATTTTGCAGTTATGTTATCCTCGGCTCTTTCTAAGAACTGGCCAATGCGTCTACGCCCACTGGTGGCGTGGAAAATCGGCAAAGAAGTTTGTTGTGGCCAACTGCATAATTCATGGCAGAATGCATTTTAACATAAATATAAAAATATTAATTAATTAAAAAAAAAAAATGTTTTATAAGTTTTCGATTAATAAACAAAAAGTTTCCAGCGGGATTCGAACCAAGGTTTCTTGAAAATAACATGTAATCGTAAGCTAAACCTAAATAACTTCACTGTTATAGCATGCTTGTGACAAAACATACACTTTAATCGCAATTCTTGAAATATGTATACACACTTGGATATGTATACACATACAAACATGTACACATACATATGCATGTATAGAAAAACTTTTTAAAAAACGATCGAAAAATTCACAATTTATAGAATTTTATAGCATGCAAACTTTTGTATGCAAGTTAACAACGAAAATATTCTGCATTGTAACAATATCCAACGGAAATTGTTGCAACACAAATACGACATAATCAGGCCAATAAGCCCAATCTGCTGACACCGCGTCTATGGACTTCCTGCACACGGCAACCTGAGCTTAGTCCGCCTTGAAATAAAAATATTTTTTTCACGTTCAAATAAATAAAGAATTTAACTGGCGCCCGAACAGGGACCGACTTCGCGCGCAATACAGCAAAACGGTTCGTACGTGCGTGATACTGCTAGATCAAAGCAGAGTCGGTTGAAAAGTGAAAAAACTACCGCGTTACAACACAGCAAAACGCCTGTACGTTCGCGATAGTGAAATCACAGACTCTATCGGTTAACATAAAAAGTTATTCGGGCTACAAAACAGCAAAGCGCCTGTACGTGCACGACAACTTAGCTATAAACTTGATAGCAGAGGCAGTGACGTGAGAGAGTGACAATACTCTAAATGCCCCTACTGCAAAAAAAAAAAAAAAACAAAAAAAACAAAAAAAAAACCCCAGAATCTGTGGGAAGGAAATCGCAAAAAGGTAGTCAGGAACTTAACTGTTCGACTGCCTATCGGTGGACGATAATCCTGTACGGCCCGCCCGCAGGATACTCCAACGGAGTCTGGTCGCATTATCCCCAGTAGGAAAACCAACTAGTAAGACTACGAAATCCCCTGAGCCCTTCTTCGAACGAATAATATTCCAAGAATTATTCGATTCGTTTCTGCACGCATAAGAAACTGTACATGAAAAAACCACGAGCACACATAGACGCTGATCTAGGCTTGTAGGCATGTATGTGTGTATGCAAGTGTGTAAGCATTGCAAGCGTCTTGCTCTCTCGCTGCTTTGCTGCTGCATCGCATGGGGTTTGATGAGAAAACTTTGCTGATTAATAATTCTGTTTCTAGATGGACAATCGTATTGATATCTTCAGATTATGATTATGATATTCATATCTATATGCTATCTATCCAAACTGCATGTCTCTAGTATTTGAAATGCATTTTGCTCACATTTGGGGGTGGTGGGGCGAAGTGGGACCGAAATCCAAAATCTGATAAAAACCGTAATTGTATTAAATTAGTATCTATGTATATGCTTGGAGACTCTAACTCTAAAGATGAATTAGCTAGAGTTTTATAATTGGTTCCCGATAAATTCGTTTATCGATAACTTTGCAAATATACAAGTTATCGAATTTCTGAAACAAACTCATACTGCGCGTGCAATATACGGACCTAACACAAAAAGAATGAACTCTCTGGCTTTTGTATCTTCGGAAATCGACGCGTTCAAACATACGGACATGGCTATATCAACTTTTCTCGTCATCCTGATCAAGAATATATATACTTTATGGGGTTTGCCACGCCTCCTTCTGCCTGTTACATACTTTTAACAATACCATTATACACTGATTTCCCATTTTCAAAGGGCTCAGGGTATAAAAAAGAAGAAGAAAGAAAAAAAAGAAGAAAAATAATACTAATACTATTAATATACTAACCATACATATAATATCTATACACCAAATTAAACTTTGTAAGCATAAAATAACAAAGCAAGACTGAAATAGAAGTCTGTTTTGTGACGTACGGCTAACGAAAATAATTTGATTAGACCCCCTGTTTTAGTTGAACAGCTTCAGGTAGGCGGACAAAACATCGACAGACAGCAACAACGACACATTAACCGTCAAAACGAACATATACAGAACAGAGGTATGGCGAACAACACAGAGCAGGTGATTGCAGCTACGGTTGGCCAAATTTTGACAGAACAACTTCCAATACTAGTGAAACAACTAGTTGGCCCCTCCAGGGAATTTAATGAGGTATCAGAACAACTGACAATCAAAATCTGAACGATCTGAATAGAGTACCAGACATTGTCAAAAGCCTCAGGGAATTTTCCGGCTTTGTTGCCAAATTTAGTTCATGGAAAAGGATCGCATACTCTTGATATTTGCAAGCCAAATTGGTTCGCCAATGTACTATGGCATACTGCATACAGTAAGGAATAAGATCACCGGAAACTCTGATACGGCCCTCGACGTACAACGTGCGCCTAGATTGGATTGCCATCTCCAAGTGCCTTACACTGCATTATGCAGATAAAAGAGACATAGGAACTCTAGAATATCAAATGACCATGTTAATACAGGGCAACAACCAGACGGTAGAACAATTTTATCAAGTGGTCTACAACCACCTAACGTTAATATTGAACAAAGTAGGTTGTATGGAACTCAGTAGAGAGTCCGAGATGCTCATGACCAAGATGTACAGGGAAAAGGCATTAGAATGTCCCACGTATTCTTTGCATAAAAGAACCCTCAGTCCTTTATTATTGTCTAAAACTAGAGAATCAAAGCTATAGATCAAATATGACCTTCAAAAAAACCCACAAACCTGGCCATAAAGTAGCAGCTAGAAGTATACCACCCGTGTTACCACCTCGCATAGTTCAATACCCACAGAACACCTCCCAGATGATAAGAACAGTTCCAATAAGCACCACTTCCCAAATGCCAATACAGGCCACATGGCCAAATAATACCAATAATGCACAACAACACAACAAACAACAATTTTATCAAACGCGACCACAACAGACAAACACACCTTCCCGACCATTAACACCCAAACCGCCGCCACGTCCAACCAATGGACGTTGACCAGAGCATCCAGACACGGATGGTAAATTACATGACAAAGACAACACTGACGCTTACTTGACTATGGAGGAATATGGACAGACTATCACGACTTACGAACAACAGATCGAATATGAACAGTCACTACAAGAATACACAGAAGAAATAGAGCAAACCGACTATGAACAAGGAAACTCCATCGATCAAGCATATATCAATTTTTTAGGATAACCAACTCTTCGCTTCCTTACATAGAATGTAAGACAGCAAAGGGAGAGATACTCAAAATCTTAATAGACACAGGTTCCAATAGAAATTATATACAACCTAAATTAGTTTCAAACCCCATTCCTAACGAAAAGCCTTTCGAAGTCGTAACAGTCGGCGGAAATATAAAAATAACTCATCATAAAATTGGTAACCTTTTTGATAGAAAAGATATCCAAGTAAAATTTTTCCTGTTACCCACGTTGAAAGCATTCGACGCAATCCTGGGCAATGATAGTCTCAAAGAACTAGATGCTGTAATTCACAGCAGCAAAATTTATTTGCCACCCCAAACGAAAATTTTAACATACACAACAAAACCCTTTACCACACCCTCCATAAACCAACACACTTCATAAACTATAAAATTAGGTTCCCACAATTACAGGTTAAAGATTTGACAAACGAAACCGAACGAGACGGAAAAATCTTGGCCACCCATAATAAAGCACATAGAAACGTTCTTGACAATAAAAACCAAATGAAAGAATATGACACACATCCGACTAAACCTAAATTAAAAGAAACCCCAATACCAGAATACCCAGGACAAGTCGTACATATTGATATATACACAACACAAAAGAACATAGTACTAACAGCAATAGACAAACTAGCTCAATAGAAGACGTAAAAAACCTCTTCATGATATTCTCTTTTATTATAGTGTACCGAAAGCAGTAGTCATCGATAATGAGAAGTCCCTAAATTCAGACTCATTAACCTTTATGATGAAAGACCAACTTGGAATCGAAATTTACAAAACCCCACCATATAAGAGCTCAGTCAATTGACAAGTGGAAAAATTCCATTCGACACTGTCAGAGATTATGACGGAAAACCGAATACAAAACTTTTGACGAACTTCTCAACAAATCAATTTACGACTATAACTACACTATACACTGGACAACTAATAAACGACCACTCGACATATTTTTTGGTAGAAACGTAACGACAGACCTAGAACAGTACGACAAGGCTAGAAAAGATAATATAGGCAGACTTAAACAAAAACAGACGACAGTCATTCACAATCATAACAAGACGCGAAAAGACATACGAACTTACACACCTGGACAAGAAATTTACATTAAAATAAATACAAGACTAGGTACTAAGCTTTCACCTAGATATAAGAAAGCAAACGTTAAAGAGGACAGAAATACAACCGTAATAACATCCACAAATCGTTTATAAAAGTAATATAAAAAACGTTTGACACAACCCATTGCACCGACTATGGACATAACAAACCATACAGAAGAACAAACCATTACGATCCACGATGGACTAGGCAAAATACAAACAACGACAAGAATTATTCACATCATCAATTTGAACAAAATTAGAGAAGCCTTAGAACAAATAGAGTTTCACACAGAAACAGCCTATCCCGTATCGAAATGGTGACATCGACAAGAGCAAGTACATGGTCAAATGACACGTATGTCATTCGCTTCATCAATAAGTCCATTTCGATTGGCCACCGGACTTTCAAAAATCTCGAGACAAACACATTAAGAGTCATCCATAATATTGATTTGCATAGTCATGATAATCATCGTCATTGCCTTCCTTCATACAAAGAGGGAGGGAAAGATAACGTTACTATTGGATAACAACCAACCAAAAAAAAAGTAACAGAAGCACCAAGACGAACAATGGAAAACATACAGTTCAACGACATTCCCTTCTTTTAATGATCACTTGAAGACAAATGCAAATTAGAAGGGGGAAGAGTTAATAACGAAAATATTCTGCATTGTAACAATATCCAACGGAAATTGTTGCAAAACAAATACGACATAATCAGGCCAATAAACCCAATCTGCTGACACCGCGTCTAGTGGACTTCCTGCACACGCCAACCTGAGCTGCAGCAATTCCAAGAATTGCACAATGGTTCAATAACACCAAGTGCGACGTCGCTGCTAACGCCGTCGACTGAACTACAGCTTAGCTTGAGATAGAATTGATTTAAGTAATAAGTTGTAAAATTCGATTTGAACAAGACAGTCCGTCTTGAAACACAAATATTTTTTTCAAGTTCAAATAAATAAAGAACTTAACTTGCATGCATAGAAAATCGTTTGTATACTCATATCGTGTATATGTAAATCTGTATACACGTATAGGAAAAACGTTTGTTGCTTGCCATGTACATTAGCTAATTACCGAAATTTCCTATAGTATGTCGTATGTAGTATGCCTTAGTATGTCGTGTAAGGCTCTTTGGAATATGGATGGAGCGTTTTTTAGCCCAAGGGGCAGTCGTTTAAACTCATATTTCCCATTTTTTATGGAGAAGGCAGTTATTTCTGTCTTTTCTATACTTCGTTCCCAAAGGTAAAAAAGTATATTGGGTTTGTGCAATGCAATGTCCGTCCGTCTGTCCGTATGAACTAGAGGTGGGCATGGGCTGGGTTTTTGTCGGGTACCCGTGGGCACCCGCGGTACACGTGGGTGTGGGCTGGAAAATTGAGTTTCGGGTTGGGTACGGGCGGGTGCGGGTTACGCCGCTCAACCCGCCTTACCCGAAATAATTTGGAAATATGAGAAGGCAATTGTGAAATATTTAAATATTTTCAATTTTAATTGCAAATATTTTCTTTTCATAACTTCGTGTACACTATCGATTACGTTTGATATCGATTATCTCAATTACAATAATCATCACCATCTATTACAATTGTGATCACTAAAAAAAAAACGCGAAAGCAAAAAGCAAGTGAAAAAAATAAAGAGAAGAAAACATTTCGGGCGGGCGGGTTGGTTGTAGCTTTCGGGTACGGGTAAAATCTTGCTCTTCGGCCCATGGGCTGGGTCGGGTTGGGTGCAAAATTTCGGCCCATGCCCACCTCTAGTACGAACGCAATATTTTTCGGCATTATTAGAGCTAGAGACTTGAAATTTTAAACATATACTCATATATGCTAGATGATGAGCTAGAGAGTTGCAATTAGGAATGTATATTCGGGGTGACAACCCAAGTTCAAAAAGCTATGGCGGATATATCTACGCCCATTGGGGGCGTGGCAAATCGGTCCTGAATATATAGTGATTTTTCAAATTGTGCTATATTTTGAACACTAATGACACTAGAGACTTGAAATTTTGCATGTATACTCGGGTTGACAACCCAAGATCAGTAAGCATAAGGTATATATCTACGCCCACAGGAGGCGTGGCAAACGTCAAAAGTTTATATCTCCTACAGTTTTAGAGCTAGAAGCTTGAAAATTGGATGGTTGAGTTACTTATGTCCTCCTTTATCGATGATCCAAAAATAATTTGTAAGCCTCTTTGGGGGCATGACATCGAAAAATAGCCTGTAAATTTTGTATTTTAAAAATGTAAGCAACCAAATTTTGCAGTCATGTTAGCAAATCGGCAAAGATGTTTGTTGTGGCCAACTGCATGATTCATGCATATAATAGCTTAGTAGTAATTGCTAAGATGCCAGAAAGCATTTTAACATAAATATAATAATATTAATGCATTTAAAAAATTAAATTTATAAGTTTTCGATTAATAAACAAAAAGTTTCCAGCGGGATTCGAACCCAGGTCTTTTGAAAATAACATGTAATCGTTAGCTAAACCAAAATAAATTCACATCTGATCAGCTGACCAGCTGAATATACAAACATAAAAAAATTAAAAAAAATAATTTTTGAAAAAAAGTTTTCTGCGGGACTCGAACCCACGCACCTAGGTATAGCTCGCATCGCGCTTACCACCAGCGCCACTGCCCTGAAGTGAACTTCGTTAACTAAAACCAAATAAGACATTGCTAGAGCGCCTTCTGACAAAACTAAAGTAACGATCGAAAAATTCACAATTCAGTCACAATTCTTAGAATATTCTGGCATGCAAACTCTTGTATGCATACATAGAAAATTGTGTGTATACTCGTATAGTGTGTACATGTAATCTGTATTTATGTATAGGAAAAACGTTTGTTGCTTGCCATGTACGTTTGCTAATTGCCGAAAGATTTCGTTAGTTAAATGTTTATTAAATAAATAAGATGCACCTATGGGAACAAAGTATTTCGCGGTTAGTTGCGCCTAATTGCAACGTTCTTACTTGTTGCTTTTGGATTTCTTACTAAATTTGGTTTGATATAATTGTTGTTTGGACCAGTGTCGATTAAAATTTTTAGAGTCTTTCCTCTTCTAAGCTTACATTCAAAGTACAGGATAACTGTGGTTTGGCTGTTGGAAGCATTGTTATCCAGACGGACTAGGATGTGCTACAGGGAAGGTGTAGCTTGGCTGTTGTCGGAATTGTTGTCCATAAGGTGTCATTTTATTTTATGGAAAACTGGGATTTGGCCTATAAGATTGCATTGGTTGGCGTGGAATGTTATTTTGTGTTATTGTAGGAGGTCGGAATGATTGCAGATGACCTTTCTGGTTGGCTTGGGAGCCGACATATTTGTGATTTTCTAATATCACGCATAAATGCAGGGCTTGTGGCAAGACGGTGGTTTCTTTGATTGCTAGAAGTCTAGGGAGATCACCTTGGAAGCCCCTTACGATGGTGTCAAGTGCCTTATCACGATATACTTTGGTTAGTGATCACTCAGATTCTTTGGTCACATTCATATAACCTACTTTTTTAAGCATAAGTGACAAATGTTTTTAAACGACTGAATGAAATTCCTCAATAGACTGATTACCTTGCGTCAGTCCGGTCATCTGATATTCTAGGGTTGTTATATCGCTCTTAATCAGCATAATATAAGGTCAGGCACAATGACATTCCAGTCGAGTGATACGTAAGATTCTAATGCTGTATCTGCTAGTCCAGTTATTTTGTTTCTTATTGTATGAAGGATGCAGAAATATCAAGGGCTGCCTTCCTGTCCTGTATAGATTTGCATTATTCTATCAACGCTCTTCTTCCAGGAGCTAAACTCAGCCGGGTTTCCGTTAAATTCTCTTAAGCTGTTCAAGCTTGAACATGCCACTTATATACAAACATATTAAAAATAGGCAATAGTCGATAGCCTGCGCGCTATCTGACGCCAAACAATAAACATGTCATCCCTTTACTGCAGCAACCAACGCAGCAAGTAATAACAAGTAAGAAGGCTGTAGTCGAGACGGCTCGACTACGAGATCCCCTGAACCCTGCAAAAAAGTGATACTCTTCTTCTTTACGCACTTATGAGCGCACGCTCTGCTAACCACGCAGTTGCTGCCGTGGCTTGGGGGTGGGCTGGGCTGAACTTTGGACGCTTATAACTCCATTTCTAGAAGGACGATCTTCAGGAAACTTTCGGAATATATTAAGAGCATCTAAATGTACCTATTTGCCAAATTGCAAGTCTCTAGTATTTGAAATGAGTTTTTTTCAAATTGAGGGCGAAGGGGGCGTGGCATCCAAAATCTGAAAATTACATAATCTGCGTATTCATAATATCTATCTAAAAATATTAATTTATAGTCTCTAACTAAAACGGTGTAGAAGTTACGCCCAAAAAACCAAAAAAATTTTCGATAATTTGGAAATGTGATGAGTTATCGAAAAAACAAAACAAACTCGTACTGCGTAGCTAGCATACGAGTATTCATGTAAAATTTCAGCTCTCTAGCTTTTGTAGTTTCCGAAATCTCAACGTTCATACAGACGGACAGACGGACAGACGGACGGACGGACGGACGGACGGACGGTCGGACGGACGGACGGACGGACGGACAGACGGACAGGGCTAGATCAACTTATTTTTCGATGCTGATCAAGAATATATATACTTTATGGGGTCTGCGACTTCTCCTTCTGCCTGTTACATACATTTTCACAAAACTATTATACCCTGAATTCCCATTTTCAATGGGTTCAGGGTATAAAAATGTAACGCGAGACGTGAGAACGGCTTAGCGATCGAAAAGGGACACTTGACAAACATCTGTGCACTTGTGTGCATGGAATTAATTATCGCCTTCCAGTGCCTGGAAGTATTTTTAAGGTATATAAGCACTAGTATTTTAAGAAATAAACAGTTCAATTTTTGAATTCGGTAAATGTGGAGTGTTTCATTTTGACTCTAACATAAGCCTTTGACTATATCTGGAACCTTGTCTAATTCAGATATTCTATTGCAATACTGATTGATACGCCAGGGACTTCGAAAGGGCATATGGTTGGTCTGATTGATTCGGCTGTATTATTTAGTGCTAAAGTCTCAATGACAATTTTATGAATTAGTTGTGCTGGTTGTGAAGATGACGCATCATCGGACAGCGATGATAGCCTTATTATTATAAATTACTTGGGTTTGCCATGATTAAATGTAATTATAATTTTTTCTCTTTTTATTTTTTCTTACCTATTGCCATGATTAAATGTAATTATAATTTTTTCTCTTTTTATTTTTTCTTACCTATTTTTGTATCCTGAACCCATTGAAAATGGGAATTCAGGGTATAATGGTTTTGTTAAATGTATGTAACAGGCAGAACGAGGCGTCGCAGACCCCATAAAGTATATATATTCTTGATCAGCATACAAAAATAAATTGATTGAGCCCTGTCCGTCTGTCCGTCCGTATGAATGTCGAGATTTCGGAAACTACAAAAGCTAGAAATTTCGTATACATTTTTTAGGTTTTTTGGGCATAACTTCTACACCGCTTTAGTTAAAGACATCAAATTTATATTAAATATATAAATATTATGCAGAAGTATCACTTCAACCTCTCAAGAGACAAGACGTGCTGCATCAAAACCCCGTTACGCAAACGCATTAGCAAAAAGCTATCAGCAAACGCGCGACAAACGAATATCAAACCGAAACTGAAAAATAAAAACAAAAAAAAACCAAAAACAAACACACGCTGCAAACAGTTACACCGGGCTTAGCCCAACAACAACAACCATGCACGAACCGCCGGACATAAGCAAATATAAGAACTCACATCTCAGCGAACCCAAATACATTGTCTTAAAACGAAACGATAATGAATCATTTGAAAAAGTATCACCGTTCGTAATAAAAAAAACCATAGACTATGCCTGCGGAGGAGAAGTAGAAACATCCAAAAAAACAAGAGACGGCTCCTTAATTATTAAAACCAAAAACAATTTACAAGCTACAAAGCTACTCACACTCACCAAAATTACAAATATCGACATTACTGCAACAGAACACAAAACACTAAATTTTTCCAAAGGTGTAATATACTGCAATGACCTACGAAACATAAGTGAAAAGGTAATATAAGAAGAACTAAAAACATAGAAAGTAACTGAAGTCCGCAAAATCCTAAAAAGACAACCAAACAACACAAACCAAGAAGACAACATACTCGTAGAAACCGGACTCATCATAATCACTTTCGCAACACATAAACTGCCCGAAACAATTAAAATTGGCTACGAATCTGTCCGCGTGCGACCCTATATCCCCCTCCCACTGCGATGCAAAAACTGTCTCCGCTTTGGACACCCTGCAAAAGTACGGAAACATGCAAAAAACAAACACACTACCGAAGGAGAACTATGCAATAATCCACAAAGATGCCTGAATTGTAAGAACAACCCAGAAATCGACCATCAACACAGTCCACTTGATCGCAAATGTTCTACATTCTTTAAACAGCAAGAGTTGACAGCAATTAAAACAACTGAACAAGTAGATCACAAAACTGCAGTCGATAAAAGGCATATCCAACAAAATACATATAGTAATATATCGACCTCCTCACAAAACGTCATACTTAGCGACAATCACTCGCACCTTTTCCCATAAACTCATATTTCATATAAACGGGTTCATTCACCCTATATCCGCCAATAGCATAACGCTTACATAAATACTCACGTGTAACCGACAGACACAAGCCCCAAGCGCGAGAACGCCTGATCAGCAATTCTATCCTAAACAGTCAAAAAGTGTGAGAACGCCTCATCAGCAATTTGATCCTTAGCAGCCAAAAAGCGTGAGGTCGCCTATTCAGTATATTATCAATAACCAATCAGATTCATTCAGACATATCGTCCGATCAAAAGCTCACCACTGAAAGCTCAGAAGCTTTCCAATTCCGCATATAATAAGCCAACACACAATTGTATCTTTTAGTTCTAATCGAGTTTTTAAGCCGCGGCTCTAACATTGCTGTAACGTTTTTAATAAGATAAACTCCAACTGTTAAAATTAAATAAAGTTATATTTTTTATAAAGACGGTTGTAAAACACATAATTGGCGCAGCCGGTAGGATCAGTGAAAAAAATGAACTATAATTCTATCCTTGTTCGGAAAGAACAGAGAACTAAGTGAATTCAATATTTAATTCAATTCTGATCCGCCAAAAAGCATCTACGTGACCGTGGTCATACAAGAATTCCGTTACATAATAGATCCTTTGGACTATTGGAAATCTTGGGTAGCGAACGCAAATCGTTGCATACCAATCCTTACGTCTGGGCCTTACACATCATTAATCTTAACTAATCTTAATCTTACACATAACTAATCTTAAACCGCCAAAATTGCACTTATCATCAGACCAGCCAGACTAACCATGACACTGGAGTTGTCAGAAACCCATTTAAAACAAGCACTGTCGTCGCTACGACAGCTGCCATCCTACGATGGAGCAACTGAAAATTTGAGCTCCTTCATCAGGAGGGTCGATTACATTTTTAACTTGTATCCAACTAGAGATGCCCGACAACATAGCATCCTTTTCGGAGCCATTGAGATGCAACTGTCAGGAGACGCGCAAAGGATCTCGCAGCTTTCCCAATCCAACAACTGGTCGGAACTGAAGACAGCTCTAATTAACGAACTGAAGACGCAGACACCGTGTGAGGAGTTGCTTAGATGATTATACAACACCAGCTGCAACGGGAATCTTCGTAAGTTCATCGAAGAATTAGAGAATAAGTCATACACCATAACAAATAAATTAAGTTTAGAGAACAATCCAGCCAACACAATGTTATACACAAACGCAATGAAAAACACAATCAAAGAAGTAATAACAAGAAAATTACCTGATAGGCTTTTCATGACACTAGCTAGATTTGACATAACAACTATCACAAACCTCAAACAAGTAGCTCAAAGAGAGGGTCTATACGAAAATAGTACAGAAGTAAAGAAATCAAATCAAAGCCAACAAAGTGGAAAAAGTGGAAAATATTTTCCCCAATTTATAGGTTCAACACCAAACACCTCCCAAATTAATCAAACTGGTCAACAGTCAAAACCAGACAATAATCCACCATCATTCAAAGAATTCCAACAGAAATTAAATCAAGGAAGAGTTCAGAACTCCTTGAATTACCAAACCCATAAATATTCTCAGGAGAAACCTCCTAATCAGCCAGTAAAAAGACAAAGAGAAAGTAACAGTGGAATAAGCAGGATGGACACATCCGAAAATTTTCATCAAGAAGCCTCGGAACAGGAAGAGTCAGAGGAGGAGATAGAAGTCCATTCATTAGAGTAATCTTTAATAACAAACCCCTCAAATGTATTATTGATACGGGATCATCAATAAACATTTTATCAAAAAATTTCTTTAATTTCAAAACTCACTCAGAGAATTTACAAGTTCATACTATCAACGGTAGTATTGAATTGAAAGAAACAGTTTTCTTTGCACCTAGCAAAATTTGTCCGAAACATCAAAAATTTTATATTCACAACTTTTCAAACAATTACGATATGCTAATACAAGCTTGTAACGCTCAGATTAGCTATACCGAAGATTGCGTAACTTTAGGAAGTTACACCTTTTATTTTAAATACGAAGATGAAACAGATAATGAAAGAGGAATTGAACAAAGACAGTTTGACCCAATAATAACTAACGACCCAGATATTAATTTCGCAATCAATAATGAAATCAGCGAAAAAAATGAGTATAGATTAGATCATTTAAACCCCGAAGAAATCGAAATCTTAAAAAAGGTGTTATATGAGTTCAGTGATATCCAGTACCGTGAAGGTGAAAATTTGACCTTTACTAGTACGATAAAACACTCGATCCATACAAAACACGAAGGCGTTATTTATAAAAAACCTTATAAATACCCTCAAACCTTTGACCAAGAGGTCAACAAACAAATCCAAGAAATGATTGAACAAGGCATTATTCGAAAATCGAAATCGCCCTATTGTTCTCCAATCTGGATCGTACCGAAAAAATCGGACGCCTCCAAGAAACAAAAATATCATTTAGTTATTGACTACCGGGATCTAAATGAGATCACCATCGACGATAAATTTCCCATCCTTTTAATAGATGAAATACTAGACAAATTAGGAAAATGTCAGTACTTCACAACAATTGATTTAGCGAAAGGATTCCATCAAATTCAGATGGATCCCGAATCAATACCGAAAACAGCCTTTTCAACAAAACATGGCCATTACGAGTATACACGTTGCCATTCGGTCTGAAAAACGCACCAGCAACATTCCAAAGATGTATGAATAATCTCCTAGAAGATTTGATATACAAAGATTGCCTAGTATACCTTGACGACATCATAGTGTATTCCACTTCATTGGATGAACATATGATATCACTCAAAAAAGTATTCACTAAGTTAAGAGAAGCTAATCTAAAACTACAACTCGACAAGTGCGAGTTCATGAAAAAAGAGACAAAGTTTCTCGGACATATAATAACAACAGAAGGTATTAAACCTAACCCGAATAAAGTAAAAGCTATAATTCAATTTCCAATTCCAAAATCGCAAAAAAAAAAAAAATAAAATCATTTTTAGGTTTGTGTGGATTTTACAGAAAGTTCATACCAAACTTTGCCCAAATTGTCAAACCAATGACACTCAATCTAAAAAAAAAGGTGCAACAATTAATATTAACGATCAAAATTACATTTCGGCTTTTGAAAAACTTAAACTCTTAATTACATCAGATCCTATATTGATCTACCCGAATTTTAATAAACAATTCTCCCTTACAACAGACGCAAGTAACATAGCTATAGGAGCAGATCTATCACAAGAACATAAACCAATTTGCTACGCAAGTAGAACACTTAATGAACATGAAATTAATTACTCCACGATTGAAAAAGAATTACTAGCCATCGTCTGGGCAACGAAATATTTCCGGTCATACCTTTTCGGTAGAAAATTTGAAATCTTAAGCGATCATAAACCTTTAGTATGGCTAAATAATTTAAAAGAACCTAATATGAAACTCCAAAGATGGAAAATAAAACTCAACGAATTTGACTACAAAATAAAATATTTACCTGGTAAAGAAAATCACATAGCAGATGCACTTTCAAGAGTAAAATTAAACGAAAACTTCTTAGGAGAGACAAATAGCAATACCGCAGCAACAATACACAGTGCACATGAAGATAATGAGAATTACATATCTATAACGGAAAGGCCATTAAACTATTATAATAGACAATTAGAATTTATAAAAGGAACAGAAAATAAAGTAGACACAATAAAGTATTTTCACAAAACAAATATAAAAACAAGTAAGAACGTTGCAGTTAGGCGCCACTAACTGCGATATACTTTGTTCCCATAGGTGCATCTTATTATTTAATAAACATTTAATTAACGAAATATTTCGGCAATTAGAAAACGTACATGGCAAGCAACAAACGTTTTTCCTACACACACATACAGATTTACACATGTACACACTATACGAGTATACACAATTTTCTAAGTATACATACAAAAGTTTGCACGCCAGAATATTCTACGAATTGTGACTGAATTGGGAATTTTTCGATCGTTATTTTAGTTTTGTCAAAAGGCGCTCTAGCAATGCATTACAATGTCTTATTTGGTTTTAGTTAATTAAGTGCAGGTCAGGGCAGTGGCGCTGGTGGTAAGCACTATGCAAGCTATACTTAGGTGCGTGGGTTCGAATCCCGCAGAAAACTTTTTTTCAAAAATTATTTATTTTTTATTTTTTTATATTTGTATATTTATTATAAAATGCTTGCTGCCAATTGATGATAATTTATAAACATACGCATATGAATTTTGCATTTAAGCAAAAACTAAAACAATTTTTCCGATTTGCCACGCTGTGTGGCAAGCAGTTTTTCTATGCATGCATATATGTATTTATGTGTAAGTGTATACACATCCAAAAGTGTATACATATTGCAAGAATTGCGATTGTATTGTTTTGTTTCGTCACAAGCTGCTGATCAGCTGGTCAGCTGATCAGCTGTGAATTGATTTAGGTTTAGCTAACGATTACATGTTGTTTTCAAAAGACCTAGGTTCGAATCCCGGTGGAAACTTTTTATTTATTAATCAAAAACTTATCAATTTTATTTTTTTAAATTTATTAATATTATTAAATTTATGTTAAAATGCTTTTTGCCATCTTAGCAATTGCTACTAAGCTATTATATGCATGAATTATGCAGTTGGCCACAACAAACTTCTTTGCCGATTTGCCACGCCCCCAGTGGGCGTAGACGCATAATTTTTTGCCAGTTCTTAGAAAAGGCCGAGGCTAACATGACTGCAAAATTTGGTTGCTTACATTCCAAAAATGCGAAAATTACAGGGTATTTTTCGATATGCCACGCCCCCAAAGAGGCTGAAAAATTATTTTTGGGGCATCGATAGAGGAGAACATTAGTAACTCAACCATCCAATTTTCAAGCTTCTAGCTCTAAAACTGTAGGAGATATAAACTTTTGCGGTTTGCCACGCCCCCTGTGGGCGTAGATATATCTACCATAGCTTATTAGTCTTGGGTTGTCAACCCGAGTATACATGCAAAATTTCAAGTCTCTATTGTCAATAGTGTTCAAAATATAGCACAATTTGAAAAATCACTATATATTCAGGTCCGATTTGCCACGCCCCCAATGGGCGTAGACATATAACTTTTTGATCGATCTTCTTAGAATCATAACATTAACTTACATGCAAAATTTCAGCGTTCTAGCTTTAACGGTGTAGAAGATACGTATTTCCCGATTTGCCACGCCCCCAATGGGCGTAGATATATCCGCCATAGCTTTTTGAACTTGGGTTGTCACCCCGAGTATACATTTCAAATTGCAACTCTCTAGCTCATCATCTAGTATGATAACTTAACTATGGGCGGAAGAGTTTTCCGATTTGCCACGCCCCTAGTGGGCGGATCGGGAAAATTTTTACACTTTATAATTCGGGAGCATATATGAGTATATGTTTAAAATTTCAAGTCTCTAGCTCTAATAGCGCCGAAAAATATTGCGTTCATACGGACAGACGGACAGACGGACAGACGGACGGACGGACAGACGGACAGACGGACAGACGGACGGACAGCAAGACGGACATTGCACAAACCCAATATACTTTTGTCCCTTTGGGAACAAAGTATAATCACTTATAAAGAAATGTCGAACGCATATGCCAAAGAAATATTAAAACAATATCTTTGTAGTAAAAATAACGTAATTTACTTTCATAACGAACAGGATTTCCCTATTTTTCAACAAGCATATATCGAAATAATAAATAAAAATATTGTCAAATTTATTAACTTATGCAGAATTTAAAGAGATAATTTTAAACAAGTAAGAAGGCTCTAGTCGAGACGGCTCGACTACGAGATCCCCTGAACCCAGCAAAAAAGTGATACTCTTCTTCTTTACGCACTTATGAGCGCGCGCTCTGCTAACCGCGCAGTTGCTGTCGTGGCTTGGAGGCGGGTTGGGCTGAACTTTGGACACTCATAACTCCATTTCTAGATGGACTATCTTCATGAAATTTTCAAAGTAGATTAAGAGTATCTAAATCTATCTATATGCCAAATTGCAAGTCTCTAGTATTTGAAATGCGTTTTTTTTAAATTGGGGGCGAAGGGGGCGTGGCATCCAAAATCTGAAAATTACATAATCTGCGTATCCATAATATCTATCTAAGTATACAAATTTGAAGTCTCTAGCTAAAACGATGTAGAAGTTATGCCCAAAAAACCTAAAAAATGTAAACGAATTTTTTATCGATAATTTGGAAATGGGATGAGTTATCGAAAAAACAAAGCAAACTCGTACTGCGTAACTAACATACGAGTGTTCATGTGAAATTTCAGCTCTCTAGCTTTTGTAGTTTCCGAAATCTCGACGTTCATACGGACGGACAGACGGACAGACGGACAGACGGACGGACGGACGGACGGACAGGGCTAGATCAACTTTTCTCGTCGCCCTGATCAAGAATATATATACTTTATGGGGTCTGCCACGCCTCCTTCTGCCTGTTACATACTTTTAACAAAACCATTATACCCTGATTTCCCATTTTCAATGGGTTCAGGGTATAAAAATCATAAAGAACTTCTACACCCAGGAATAGAGAAAACAATTAATTGGTTCAAAGAAAAATTCTATTTCCCTGACTATCAAAAATTAATACAGAACATAATAAATGAATGTTTAATTTGTAACTTAGCTAAAACGGAAAATCGAAATACTAAATTAACATTTGAAATCACTCCAGAAGTATATAACATTAGAGAGAAATACATAATGGACTTTTATATAATCGATAATTTACAATTCCTTTCATGCATAGACCTATATTCCAAATTTGCAACATTAATCGAAGTAAAATCTAGAGATTGGTTAGAAGCAAAAAGAGCTATAATGAGAATATTTAACGAGTTAGGCAAACCAATAGAAATCAAAGCAGATAAAGATTCAGCATTCATATGCGCAGCATTACAGAACTGGTTAAAAGAAGAAAACGTTAAAATTGATATAACAACAAGTAAAATGGAATTGCAGACGTAGAAAGATTCCACAGAACAGTAAATGAAAAACTTAGAATCATTAACAGCGAAAATAACATTGAAGATAAATTAACTAAATTCGAAAAATACTTTACACATACAATCATAAATTAAACATAAAACAACCAATAGAACACCAGCAGATATTTTCATATACGCAGGAACACCTGAATATAACACCCAGTTAAATAAAATCAGCCAGATAACAGATCTTAATAAAAACAGACATGAGTACGAAGTAAATACTAAATATAGACAAGCACCGTTAGTTAAAACAAAAACAACCAATCCCTTTAAAAAGACAGGTATAATAAATCAACTCGATGATAAACACTATGAAGAAATAAACAGAGGACGTAAAGTCATTCACTATTGTTGGGCCCAGCAATCAGCGCTTTATAAGAACTAAGAGCGGCAGTTCGCCAAACCTATTAGCATCTAAGAGAATTTTGTAAAGAGATTGCGCTCTCCTTTTTTAACGTTCATTCGTTCTCCCACGCAACGGCTCAGTCTGATCGGCCGGCTCGCGTAGATCGAATGTGTGCATATTTACTTTCGCTTGTCAAAAAGAAACGTTTTCTTTAACATACATATTTACATACATATGCATACTCGCATCTAATAAACAATTAAGACTCTCTAATCAAATTGTGTTTTAATCCAAAGCTATACGAAAAATCTCGATAGCTCAACATTTGGTGACCCCGACGTGATTCTTTTCTCTCTATGCATATACATGTACTTACATATGTACATATATGCATATCAACATAAACATATAAATATATAAATGTACTTATATATATTTAAGTTTCGTAAATACATTGTACATATTGTCGTGCACATATGCCGTTTATATAGCAATTGCCTTTTTACCGCTACTTCTTGCAAAGTCGCCAGACACTCTTTCGTTTCGTTTTGCAATACAGTGGTGTCCGTAAAAACAGTGCGTATAAACTTATTTCTACAGACATACATATGTATATATGTGCTCATCAGTTGTAACTTATTGGTGTAGATACAAGTAACAAGTGACAAGTTAATAAACAATTAATAGCAACTAATTTCGGAACTGTGAGTTTCTATAACTTCGCACTCATACGTCGATTAAGCGTGCATAACCTCAGTGCAATTTCATGCTTGCCGTTAATTCTGTTGTTGTCATTGCACTCATTCGGTTCGGCTGCAATACTATCGCGTCCATAATAGCGTTGCCAGTGCGCACTTATTCATACGGATGCAATAATTGGGTGAAATAATAGTGGCATATAATTGGAAATTAACTAAACTCTGTGCTGTGTTTAGTAAAATCGCTCAAAATCTGAGTTTTGCGCCCGTGCAATCTCCGCATATCAGCAACTGTGAACTCTATCGGTAATTCTCGTGTGCTTTACTCATCATGGCGAGCTTAAATGCTACTACAGTTGCGCCCGAAGAGCGAGCGAAATTTTATAAGCTCAAAGTCAAATCTGTGTTTGAACGCGTAAAAAGACTGCAAGCCAAGGTTGATTCTGATGCTCTTGCCGATCACAGTGACAGCACTTTAAACGTTCTTTTGGAGCATATTGGTAAGCTAAGCAATTCTTTTAGTGAAGCCCATGAAACTCTAGAGGAACTTGACTTTACTGAGATGGGCAGCGATTTACGCGGTGACTTCGATGACTTAATAATGGTCATGCAGTCCACCATAATGTCCGAAATTCAAGGTCGTACCGCTGAAATGCCCCATAGTTCCACGTTTAGTAGACCGATGGTCCCTACTCAAGTTCTCGCTCCCAAGGTACATTCCGCACCTGCACTGCCGCCTTTAAAGCTGCCTACGTTCAGCGGTGGATATGCCAATTGGGCTGATTTCTACTCAATGTTTTCAACAATCATTGATATCAGGCCAGAAATCAGCAACATGGAAAAGCTTCAGCATCTACGGTCTTGTCTGGATGGTGCAGCGTTGGATACAATTCGATCTTTGGAAATTTCTAACGACCACTATACGATGGCCATAAAGCTATTGAAACAAAGATATGATAACCGACGTTTAATTTTTCAAGCCCACATCGTAAAGATCTTAGGGCTGAAAAGGGTAGAAAATGGATCCATAACCAAGAATTGTCCGACAGCTTCAATGTACATATGCGTGCACTCAGTAGCCTGAGCACAACAGAACAGATAGCCAGTGCCATCATTGCTCAGGTGCTGTTACAGAAGCTTGATGTGGCATCACAAGCTAAATGGGAAGAGAAATTGGAGGATTCAGAGATGGCGTCCCATATACCTGCATATGAAGAAGTGGCCTCTTTCCTTGAGCTTCGCTGCCGCACTTTGGAATCAATGGAATTTTCTCTAAATAACTATTCATCCAGTAAGCAGGTGAATTCTAGCAGTAAATTGGCCAACAGCCGGTCCACATTTCTTGTAACAGACCACAGTGCACACAGTTGCGTTTTTATACTTTGTTCCCAAAGGGAAAAAAGTATATTGGTTTTGTGCAATGTCCGTCTTGCTGTCCGTCCGTCTGTCCGTCTGTCCGTATGAACGCAATATTTTTCGGCGCTATTAGAGCTAGAGACTTGAAATTTTAAACATATACTCATATATGCTCCCGAATTATAAAGTGTAAAAATTTTCCCGATCCGCCCACTAGGGGCGTGGCAAATCGGAAAACTCTTCCGCCCATAGTTAAGTTATCATACTAGATGATAAGCTAGAGAGTTGCAATTTGAAATGTATACTCGGGGTGACAACCCAAGTTCAAAAAGCTATGGCGGATATATCTACGCCCATTGGGGGCGTGGCAAATCGGGAAATACGTATCTTCTACACCGTTAAAGCTAGAACGCTGAAATTTTGCATGTGAGTTAATGTTATGATTCTAAGAAGATCGATCAAAAAGTTATATGTCTACGCCCATTGGGGGCGTGGCAAATCGGACCTGAATATATAGTGATTTTTCAAATTGTGCTATATTTTGAACACTATTGACAATAGAGACTTGAAATTTTGCATGTATACTCGGGTTGACAACCCAAGACTAATAAGCTATGGTAGATATATCTACGCCCACAGGGGGCGTGGCAAACCGCAAAAGTTTATATCTCCTACAGTTTTAGAGCTAGAAGCTTGAAAATTGGATGATTGAGTTACTAATGTTCTCCTCTATCGATGCCCCAAAAATAATTTTTCTGCCTCTTTGGGGGCGTGGCATATCGAAAAATACCCTGTAATTTTCGCATTTTTGGAATGTAAGCAACCAAATTTTGCAGTCATGTTAGCCTCGGCCTTTTCTAAGAACTGGCAAAAAATTATGCGTCTACGCCCACTGGGGGCGTGGCAAATCGGCAAAGAAGTTTGTTGTGGCCAACTGCATAATTCATGCATATAATAGCTTAGTAGCAATTGCTAAGATGGCAAAAAGCATTTTAACATAAATTTAATAATATTAATAAATTTTAAAAAATAAAATTGATAAGTTTTTGATTAATAAATAAAAAGTTTCCAGCGGGATTCGAACCTAGGTCTTTTGAAAACAACATGTAATCGTTAGCTAAACCTAAATCAATTCACAGCTGATCAGCTGACCAGCTGATCAGCAGCTTGTGACGAAACAAAACAATACAATCGCAATTCTTGCAATATGTATACACTTTTGGATGTGTATACACTTACACATAAATACATATATGCATGCATAGAAAAACTGCTTGCCCCACACAGCGTGGCAAATCGGAAAAATTGTTTTAGTTTTTGCTTAAATGCAAAATTCATATGCGTATGTTTATAAATTATCATCAATTGGCAGCAAGCATTTTATAATAAATATACAAATATAAAAAAAATAAAAAATAAATAATTTTTGAAAAAAAGGTTTCTGCGGGATTCGAACCCACGCACCTAAGTATAGCTTGCATAGTGCTTACCACCAGCGCCACTGCCCTGACCGGCAATCCATTAACTAAAACCAAATAAGACAATGTAATGCATTGCTAGAGCGCCTTTTGACAAAACTAAAATAACGATCGAAAAATTCCCAATTCAGTCACAATTCGTAGAATATTCTGGCATGCAAACTTTTGTATGTATACTTAGAAAATTGTGTATACTCGTATAGTGTGTACATGTGTAAATCTGTATGTATGTGTAGGAAAAACGTTTGTTGCTTGCCATGTACGTTTTCTAATTGCCGAAATATTTCGTTAATTAAATGTTTATTAAATAAATAAGATGCACCTATGGGAACAAAGTATATCGCAGTTAGTGGCGCCTAACTGCAACGTTCTTACTTGTTTGTAATGATCCTGAGCATACAATCTATAAATGCTCAAGATTCGCCTACTCTTCGTCTGAATGAAGTCAAGAAGGCTGGGCTATGCTTAAATTGCTTGAAAGGCGGCCATCAGTCGAGACAATGTGGCTCGCGTAGTTGTCGGGTCTGTGGAGTCAAGCAACATACGCTTCTCCACCTTGGCAACTCCAGCACATCGCAGGCAGTAACTCCGTTCCATCAGCAATCCTCATCATCAGGGATGCAGATCACTCCTACTCAGCCCTCAGCTCCGTCCACTACTCTCCTGGCTCAAGATCTGAACAGCGATGTTGCGCTCCTGGCTACCGCAGTGGTTCTGGCCAAGAATCGGTTTGGCGAACTTGTTCCTTGTCGTGCACTCTTAGATTCAGGCTCCCAGGTACATCTTGTTACAGCCAGGTTTGCCAATCTGCTACAACTTAAGAGATCAAGGTCATATGCGTCTGTACGTGGCTTAGGCAACTCCAATTTTGGCACCGATGGAAGCACCATTTGCCTCACCTTGCACGCTCACGCATCGGAGTACGCGACTAGCATAACGGCCATGGTAGCAGCAAATATAACTTTTCTATGACTTGCTTTGTGTGGGTCAAGTCAAGTTGGCGCCTGGGCTTCCACTGCTGCAGAAGACTCGTCTTGGTTGGGTTGTATCGGGGGGCAAAGCTAGCGGCCACAATTCCACACTAATAGTTTCAAAGACGCCTTCGGATCCAGGTCCAGACTCCGCTACTGATATCCAATTGGACAGTCTCGTTCGTCGTTTCTGGGAGACTGAGAGCTGCAGCGACCCTGTAGTAAACATTAGTAAGGAGGAATCAGATTGCGAAGCGCATTTTGTGAGGCATTACAAACGATTGCCCAGTGGCCAATATTCAGTACGCTTGCCTGTTAAGCTTAATTACGAGCTTCTTGGAGAGTCTTATCAGCAAGCGCTGCGGCGGATATTTTCTTCCTCATCACTGCGTTTTGAAAGATGATAGCTCAACTACCAAACTTCGAGTCGTCTTTGATGGATCAGCAGCTACATCAACTGGTTATTCGCTGAACGACATTCTAATGTCAGGTCCTGTCATTCAGCCGAAAATGATCGATATATTGCTGCGTTTCCGGTCCTATCCAGTTGCACTCACCGGTGATATTTGCAAAATGTATCGTTGCGTGAAGGTGCCTGAGCCAGACAGCTATCTGCAATGCATTCTATGGAGGAATTCACCAGATGATGAGTTAGAAGTGATACGGTCACATATGGCACAAAACCTGCATCATTCTTGTCTGTGCGTGCCATGCATCAGCTCGCCATAGATGAAAGGGATACCTTCCCAGTCGGTTCCGAGGCATTACTTCGCGATTTCTATGTCGACGATTTGATCTCTGGAGGAAATTCAGTCGAAGAGGCAAGACGCGTCATGCAAGAAACAGCTGGAATATTGGCATGTGTCCGGTTCAAGTTGCGAAAGTGGTGTTCAAGCCATCCCATGGTGCTGGACGGCGTAACAGAGTGCGACAAGGTATCACTCATTAGGTTCAATGATGGCAGCGACATTACTAAGACACTTGGCCTCGCATGGGATCCATCATCTGATCAACTTTTGTTCTCATATTTAGCTATGGATTTGACCACTAAGCCATCCAGGCGTTCTGTCCTCTCGTCTATTGCTCGGTTTTACGATACCCTCGGACTGGTCGGCCCAATAATAACAAAGGCTAAAATTTTCTTGCAACAACTCTGGAGGCATAAACTTGATTGGGACGAGAGCCTTCCAGCAGCATTTCACACTGCATGGCTGGGCATCTGCAGTAGCTTTGGCAACGGTCTGAGGAGTGTCTTTCCCAGGTTGGCATTGGTACCAGGAGAAAAGGTTGAGGTCCATGGATTCTGCGATGCCAGCATCGAGGCGTACGGAGCCTGCATCTATATTGTACTTTGTTCAAAGTCTCGAGTTTCTCCCTTCAAAACGCTCACGATTCCCAAGTTGGAGCTATGTGGGGCAGAGTTGCTTGCACGTTTAATGGATGAAGTGGCTCGTTTAGGAATTTTCGAAGGGGAATTTCACTGTTGGTCCGACTCTACTGTAGCGCTATCTTGGATTAATGACGAGCCCGGGCGATTTAACGTTTTTGTTTCAAATCGCATCGCCACGATACAGGATCTCACATCAACAATGGAATGGCACTACGTACCTACTGTGCTGAATCCCGCAGATATGTTATCTCGAGGTTCATTGCCCGCTGAGTTGAACACATCATTACTTTGGTTCAGCGGTCCTGATTTCATTTGTAAGCCCACCTCTCAATGGCCAGTCCTATCGCTTCCAGAAAGAACTTCACTTGAGCGTCGAAGGACCGTTCTACTTGTGAAAGGCCCAGTCCGTGACGCCTCCATGGACTGCAAGTATGCTAATTCGTTTAGTCGATTGCAGCGTATTTTTGCATACGTATCAAAGTTTATCAAAAAAAGTCATGGTTCAGGAATAACTCTCGCAGAAATTCGGACTGGTACTCATATACTGTTGCGAATGATTCAACGAGCCCATCTCTCGGACGACATTGATGCTAAGGAAATGGTTGCGCCATCCAGCGTTCTCGCCTCTCTTTCGCCATTTCTTGATGAAGTCGGACTGCTACGTGTAGATGGTCGCCTCAAAAACTCTACTCTTAACTTTGATAGTCGCCATCCAATTATATTGCCCAGAAGTCATCCAGTAACTCGAGCCATTGTCATGCATTACCATCAGCGAAACTTGCACGCTGGGCCCCGAGCGGTACTAGCTCTGGTTCGTTCCCAATATTGGCCAATCGGTGGTAGAAAAACTGTATCCAGTGTGATACAGAAATGCGTCATTTGCTTTCGCGCAAAACCTCGACTCTTTGAGCACATAATGGCAGATCTACCCAGGGATCGCGTCGAAGGCTGCCGTGTATTTGGAGTGACTGGTGTCGATTTTTGCGGACCGTTCTTTTATAAGCCTGAGGCACGAAATAAGGCTCCTATGAAATGCTACGTCTCTGTATTCGTTTGTTTTGCTACGAAGGCTATTTGGTTGGAACTAGTTAAGGATTTAACTACCACGGCATTTTTGCATGCCCTCCAAAGGTTTATATGCACTAGAGGAAAACGAAGTCAAATTTGGTCTGACAATGCCACAAACTTTCTTGGCTCCCGCAACCAGCTTCAGGAGCTAAAGCATCTATTCCTGTCTGACGCCCACCAGAATGCTGTGAAGGACTTCTGCCTGGCGGAATCAATCGAATGGCATTTCATCCCTCCACGATCTCCTCACTTTGGAGGCTTGTGGGAGGCTGCAGTGAAGACGGCGAAGCATCATTTCTATCGATCAGTTGGCCCTTCTGTCCTAACTTATGATGAGCTTCGCACACTGGTCTGCAACATTGCTGCTGTCATTAATTCACGCCCTTTAGTTTCAATTTCAGAGCACCCAGCAGACTTGGACGTACTGACGCCTGCGCATTTCCTGAACGGTGGTCCTCCTTCATCCTTCAGCGAGCCTAACCTCACGAGGCTCAATTTTAATCGCCTGGATGCCTGGCAGCGCGTAAGCTATCTCCAGCAGGTATTCTGGACACGTTGGCAAGACGAATATCTCAACTTATTACAACAGCGGGCTAAATGGAGAACTTCTAAGTCTGGTTTGGCGGTTGGCGACGTTGTTCTCGTAAAGGATGAGAATCTTCCACCGCTTAAGTGGCCACTGGCCAGAATAATTGAACTTATCCCTGGAGGTGACGGCGTTGCACGGGTGGCCGTGCACAAAACTGAAGCTGGCGAGACAAGAAGAGCTACAAACAAGCTGTGCTTGCTGCCCCTTAAGGATTCTGTTTAAGACTAAGTCTTCAACGGGGGGAGGATGTTGGGCCCAGCAATCAGCGCTTTATAAGAACTAAGAGCGGCAGTTCGCCAAACCTATTAGCATCTAAGAGAATTTTGTAAAGAGATTGCGCTCTCCTTTTTTAACGTTCATTCGTTCTCCCACGCAACGGCTCAGTCTGATCGGCCGGCTCGCGTAGATCGAATGTGTGCATATTTAGTTTCGCTTGTCAAAAAGAAACGTTTTCTTTAACATACATATTTACATACATATGCATACTCGCATCTAATAAACAATGAAGACTCGCTAATCAAATTGTGTTTTAATCCAAAGCTATACGAAAAATCTCGATAGCTCAACAGGCATAAAGTTCAAAATTATGTTGTTATATTTTCTTAGTTCCTTTTTAGATATGTCCACTAACCATACAACACATAGACTGGACAACTGGTACAAGTTAATGTGCACAGTTATTTTTTGACATTATAACCCCCTCAACTTCGTATTTGCTCGGGTTTTTACTTTTAGGGTCGGGAAAAAAAAATTTCTGATGTCAAAATCATTCCGCTTCGAGCGCTCGACGGTGATGGTCGATTTTCAAAAAAGGCCCTGACATGTGCCGCTCTTTCCCTTGCTCTCTTTCTCTTTCTGCCCTATGCTTTTTACTCTCTGCTCTCTTCTCACAAAAATATATGTATGCTGGCACAAACAGCAAGCAGCTCACAAAAATTGAAATTTCTTCTCGACGTGATCCCATTGGTTCCCTTCTGAGCGAAGGGTATACCGAATTCTTAAACGGCTTTGCCATGCTCATGCAAAATGTTAGCGTTTTCATGATTATTTGTGGAAAGGGTATGAAAGTGTTGACGTGCATAACGAATATTATTTCTTGATGACCATACACACACACATTTACACTTCCTCGCTATATGTGTAAGCATTTATGTGCTTGATGCAATATTCTTGCTGCCGCCTGTAGAGCACTATTAGAACCCCCAGCAGTTGATTTTCGTTCGGTTGGGTAGCGATGTGAGCATACGTACACACACACATTTACACTTCCTCGCTATATGTATAGGCATTTATGTGCCTGTGTGCGATATTCTTACTGCCTGTAGTACTACTATTAGAACCCCCAGCAGTTGACTTTCGTTCGTTTGGGTAGCTGATGTGAACTTGCATACGCACACACATACACATACACATTTACACTTCCTTGCTATGTGTGTAGGCTTTTATGTGCCTGTGTGCGATACATGCTACATGCAGCAAAGCAATTCTATTTTCCCAGCGATTGCTGTGGGTAGCTGATGTGAGCCTTTGAATTTGAATTTATTGGGCGTGTGCCTACCTCAATTTTGAATTAAGTAAATGATTTTGGGTAATTTTAGTAAAAGAAAACTGAAAATGATTCGTCATGAATAAGAATTTTAAATTAAATACAACATTTAACATAATACATGTATATTATTGTTATTAAAAGGAAAATATGACTACATAACGAATGCATAATTTTTGCAAGGGCCATTTTACCTGTATATCTAGACATGTGAATAACATGTCCTATTTTTGCCTATAGGGTCAAATCTGGTACTACATATTAAAGAACAAATGATAACTAATCAACAGGTAATACAAAATAATTGACATATCCTGCAATTCGAACCCAAAATCGTTAACTTAATTCAAAATTGAGGTAGGCACACGCCCAATATTCGAGACCCATGCACGAAACATGCAAATGCCCCAGGCAGAGCATTCATTCAAATTCAAAGGCTCACATCAGCTACCCACAGCAATCGCTGGGAAAATAGAATTGCTACATGCAGCAAGTGTATCGCACACAGGCACATAAAAGCCTACACACATAGCAAGGAAGTGTAAATGTGTATGTGTATGTGTGTGCGTATGCAAGTTCACATCAGCTACCCAAACGAACGAACATCAACTGCTGGGGTTCTAATAGTAGTACTACAGGCAGCAAGAATTTCGCACACAGGCACATAAATGCTTACACATATGGCGAGGAAGTGTAAATGTGTGTGTGTATGGTCATCGGGAAATAATATTCGTTATGCACGTCAACACTTTCATACCCTTTCCACAAATAATCATGAAAACGCTAACATTTTGCATGAGCATGGCAAAGCCGTTTAAGAATTCGGTATACTCTTCGCTCAGAAGGGACCCAATGGGATCGCGTCGAGAAGAAATTTCAATTTTTGTGAGCTGCTTGCTGTTTGTGCCAGCATACATATATTTTTGTGAGAAGAGAGCAGAGAGTAAAAAGCATAGGGCAGAAAGAGAAAGAGAGCAAGGGAAAGAGCGGCACATGTCAGGCCTTTTTTGAAAATCGACCATCACCGTCGAGCGCTCGAAGCGGAATGATTTTGCCATCAGAAATTTTTTTCTCCCGACCCTAAAAGTAAAAACCCGAGCAAATACGAAGTTGAGGGGGTTCTAATGTCAAAAAATAAGTGTGCACATTAACTTGTACCAGTTGTCCAGTCTATGTGTTGTATGGTTAGTGATATGTCTAAGAATATCTCTTCCCATTCAAAATTCCAAAACAAGAAAATCAAAAATTCTAAATAAGTAATCTAAGCATATTTGCAAAATTTCAAGTCCATATCTTTAAATTTTAAGTTTATTCCGCTAAATCGGCATTTGCGCCCATAGTGCAACGCAGCAGCAACAGAAAGAAAAAAAAAAAAAAAAAAAAAAAGCAAACTGCGTCATTGATCTACGCAGCAGCAGCACACAAAAAAAAAAGGTTTATTTTTTTTGTGCAAGGCAATAAAATAACACACTGAGGACCTCAGAAAAACCCACAGTTTTTCTGTTTCTCACTGAGTAAAAGGAGTTTTTCTAAGCACATGCTGAAAGAGTTATTTTGAGAGTTTTATTTATAAAACTCCATGCGAAACACTTATTTGTGGACTTTTTGAAATCCTCAAGAGTTATTCGGGGTCTCTGATTTAGAGTGGTATTTAGAGTGGTATATTTATCAAATATACCAAGTTTCAGCTCGATATGTGCAATATTGGACTTTATGCCACTTTTTTGGCAATTCTGCCTAGTGTGCAGGGAGATTTGAACCCAGGTCTTTTGAAACTAACATGTAATCGTTAGCTAAACCTAAATAAATTCACAGCTGATCAGCTGATCAGGTGATCAGCAGCTTGTGACAAAACAAAACAATACAATCGCAATTCTTGCAATATGTATACACACTTGGATGTGTATATACGTACAAACATCTCTGTACACATACATACATACATATATGCATGCATAGAAAAACTGCTTGCCACGCAGCGTGGCAAATCGGAAAAGTTGTTTTAGTTTTTGCTTAAATGCACAATTCATATGTGTATGTCTATAAATTATTATCAATTGGCAGCAAGCATTTAATGATATATATAGTACAAACACATCAAAAATAAGTTTTTTAAAAAATTCAATTTTTAATCAAACAATTTTGTACTTAAGATTCCTTTTCATTTGTAGATATTTAAATAAGAAGGCTCTAGTCGAGACGGCTCGAGATACCCTGAACCCTGCCAAAAAGTGATACTCTTCTTCTTTACGCACATACATATATGAGCGCGCGCTCTGCTAACCGCGCAGTTGCTGTCGTGGCTTTGGCGCGGGTTGGGCTGAACGTTGGACGCTCATAACTCCATTTCTAGATGGACTATCTTTATGAAATTTTCAAAGTAGATTAAGAGTATCTAAATCTATCTATGTGCCCAATTGCAAGTTTCTAGTATTTGAAATGCGTTTTTTTTATTTTTAATTGGGGCCGACGGACGGACGGACAGGGCTAGATCAACTTTTATGGGGTCTGCCACGCCTACTTCTGCCTGTTACATACTTTTAACGAAACCATTAAACCCTGATTTCCCATTTTCAATGGGTTCAGGGTATAAAAATAATAATTTTTGAAAAAAAGTTTTCTGCTGGATTCGAACCCACGCACCTAATTATAGCTTGCATAGCGCTTCTCACCAGCGCCACTGCCCTGATCAGAGCTTCCTTAACTAAAACCAAATAAGCCATTGCTAGAGCGCTTTTTGACAAAACTAAAGTAACGATCGAAAAATTCACAATTCAGTCACAATTCTTAGAATATTCTGGCGTGCAAACTTTTGTATGCATACATAGAAAATTGTGTGTATACTCGTATAGTGTGTACGTGTGTAAATCTGTATGTATGTATAGGAAAAACGTTTGTTGCTTGCCATGTACGTTTGCTAAATGCCGAAATATTTCGTTAATTAAATGTTTATTATATATATAATTATATATATTATATATATAATTATATATATTATATATATAATGCACCTATGGGAACAGAGTATTTCGCAGTTTGTTACGCCTAACTGCAACGTTCTTACTTATTACCTTTAGGTTCGGGAGAAAAAAATTACTAATGACAAAATCATTCCGCTTCGAGCAGAGCATTCATTGAAATGCCTATACAAGTGATACTCGACGATTGTGATTATCACATCATAAACGTACACATATGTATGTGTGTGTGCGTAGGCTCGCATCAGCTACCACACAGCAATCGCTGGGAAATTAGAATTTCTACATGCATCAAGTGTATGGCACACAGTCACATAAATGTCTACACATATAGCGAGGAAGTGTAAATGTGTATGTGTGTCCGTATACAAGCTTACATCAGCTACCCAAACGAACGAACATCAACTTCTGGTAGTTAATAGTG